>JAGKTI010033053.1:0-11078 GCA_018397915.1 Birgus latro | reverse complement strand
AAGGTTTAAAAATAGACGATTTTCTCAGGCATGCCTGGCTGTGGGAAGGGTTCGCGGGAATATGTGCTAGACGCGATGGGTTAAGAAAACACCAAGGTTACCATCAATACCACAAGAATGAATTGTGTGCAAAATATGAAAGCACTAAGCAGTATCATATGCCTTTTCAAGATCAAACAAAATTGCGATAACAGACTGGTGAGTGGCAAAGGCAGAGCGGATATAAGTTTTTAGATTAAGGAGAGGAGTCAAGGTACCTCGGGCTTTTCAAAAACCAAACTGAGAGGATGACAAAAGCTGTTTGGATTCTAGGGGCCATTTAAGACAATGATTTATCATACGCTTGAATAACTTGCAGAGACAACTGGTAAGAACAATAGGGCGATAATCCTGAGAAGCATGGCCTAGTTTTCCCAGCTTAAGAAATGGGAGAATGATGGCATTACGAAAAAAGGGAGGGGAAAATACTCTCGGTCCAGATATGATTATAAATAGCTAACAAAAAAGACAGGGCCAAGGGGGAAAGGTGACAGAGAATAATGTAATGTATGCCATCGGGACCTTCACAAGTGTTCTTACAAAGATGAAGGGTGGAGGACAATTCATGGAGTGTGAAAGGCACATTATACAACTGACTTGAAGACAGCTGGAAGACAACAGGCGTACATTCAGACGTAATTTTAAGGGCATGGAATTCAGAGGGAAGATGAGAACCACAACTAACATTACTAAAATGAAGACCCAAGCCATTAGCAACTAGATACGCATCTGCAACTGATTCCCTATCTAGATGAAGGGCAGGGGAAGGCATGGGAATATGCTTACCGGCTATTTTGCGAATACAGTATGTTTCCAAACGGAAGCAATGGGCATATTGGTAGTAATAGTGGAAAAATAATCTCCAGCTACAGCATTTAGCCTGTTTAACAGTCTCGCAAAGAGAAGTGTGGGTCTTTAACCCGCCGAGTCCCACCGACGTACAATGCACGTCACTACTTTTTTCCGCGGACAGACCCACCAACGTGTATCGTACATCAGTCAGTTGCAAGGCCCGTCATTTGCATATTTTTCAAGATTCACAGCAGATTTTTGGTAGGCATATGTGGGAGACCTTCCTCCACCTGCTGTCAAGCAGGGATACTGCCTGGCCCCATGTGACCCCCCTCCCCCCCACACTCGGCAATTCACCTGCTAGCAGTAACCTGGCCAGTAAAGATTTGTTGCCCCATGGTCTCTCCAACGACGAAATTCACAGTGAAAGTGATTCCTGAGGTGGAGGACAGAGAAACAAAGAAGCTAGAGGGAGAAACAAACAGAAGTGATGAGGTGGTAATGTCGTAAAGGACGGTGCCATATGCTGCGATTTTGGGTGAGTGAACTATGCTTTTATCGCCTATATTATTGTGTGAAAACCAATATAGACTTGTACTACACATAAATTTGTACCAAATTAATAAATAAATACGCAATTTAAAGTGGCCTGAATTAGTTAACTCTTCCATGGTTCGTTTTCATTAGCCAGGTACCCTGAGAAAGAAGGAAAATGTAAGGCTGACTGACACCTGTATCAACATTTATAAGCTCAGGAGGGCGATTTCTCTACGAAATTTCAATGTTTCTCACCAAAAGCGGAGGTTTGAGCCAGAAAAAAAAAAAAGTTGAAAATCGGTCGGGTTCTGAGGGTGTGTTGGGTAAAAAATCAGTCGAGAACTGGATGGGTAAAAAAAAAAAAAAAAAATGCACTCTGTTCATCCGAGGTGTTGCTTTGCGCAGGTAACTTTTCCAACATGCACATTTAACACAGAGTGCCACGGTGCAATCAGAGTCCCACCAAGGCACACATTTAGAAGTAAAAGGACAGGACGACCTTGGAATCGCAGTCAAAGCTGCACTCAAAACTAAAACATGAAAAAGGTAAACATATCTAAAACAGAAGGAAAGGAGGAAGGGGGTATGAACGGAACTGACAGAGAAGTAAAAGACGGCCAGCCAGCTTCAGAAAGTAAACAACGAGGAGGTAAGAGTAAGTTAAATAGGAAAGTGATCAGTATACACAGCAACAGAAAGAACAGACCAATGGAAATCTAAAGAAAGAGAGGGGGAACAGAAGGAGAGATCGAGACATGAGAATGAGCTCTGACATCAAAATGCGTCAATGCTCCTGTATTCAATAAAGACAATTTAGAAAACACGAATGACTCAAGGTGGCGGCCACGAGAATTAGTTACAGTATCATCCCATAAAACATGATGACAATTAAAATCACCTAACAATAAAACTGGGGTGGGTAACTGGGACAATAAAAGAGATACGGCATGAAAATCGACAGACTGGGAGGGAGAGAAATGGAAATCACATTAACCCAACGGCTGAGAAAAACACGAACGAAATTACATGGAACAGTGGTGTTCATGGGCAGACATTCAAGAGCGACTGTATGGTGGACTATGATAGCTGACACAGAAATAAAAAGCAGGAGAGAACAATAAACAATAGCCAGGTATAGATATTGGAGGGGCAAACGAGGTTCATGTAAACAGACTATGGACAGAAGGTGAACCAAAAGAAGATAGCGGAGGTCATTGCGATGGGCCGTAAAACTTCGAATGTTCCATTGTAAAATAGACACACTAAAACTGTAAAACACCAAAATAATAATAATAATAATAATAATACCCAACAGAAAAGTAAGAATCTAGGGATGATTAAAGGAAGTAAATACTAAAGATAAAATATAATACACGAGAAGTAATATACTATACAGAATTCGATTCGATAGTATGAATTGGGGCAGAAGGTGGAATAGGCGGACGAGCAGGACGGTCACCATAGCCTGGAGGCATGGGGAAAGATAAAGGGGAAGGCAAGAAGTACTGTACTGGAAGAAGTGGAAAAGGAGGGGGGCAAAGAGGAGGAAGGAACAGAAGGCGAGGGAGGGGGAGATGAAGGGGGGAGGGAGGGGGGGGGGAGGTCAGGAGGCACAGGATGAGCTTCAACAGAGAGGGTGGAAGGAGAGGGTACAGCATTGTCCACTGAATCTGGCGTGGAAGTTAAAATATAAAACATAATCTTGGGGATGGTTTCACTGTCATCATCGCCAGAGGTTCGTGTCACGAGTAGCCGGGAATGAAGCGATCAAGGGACATGACTGAGCAGACTGCTGAGTTGTTGTGGCTTTTGACGAGGCAGAATGTATAGATCTGGAGGGGTGGGTACTCGCTGCACAGATTTTATGAGCTGGAGAAGGAGGATGGTCAGAAGAGGTCTTAGAGTCCAATGCAATGGACAGACTACGCTGACCACTGGAGGAGGACGGGGGTCGGATATTACGTTGGGCAAGAGGTGCCAAATGGCGAGTATGAGAAACAGAACTGGAGGAGTGACAGGATGTACGAGGTTGGAAATGGGGAGAAGGACGAAAAGAGGGAATCTGTAAGGAAGGGGATGGAGAGGAAGTAGGGATAGAGGAGCCGAAAACAGAAAGAATTAGAGACAGGAACAGGTGGGGTCTGTAGGGGAGGACTGAACTAGAGGGGTGGAAATAAGAGCACCGGGAGGAAGGGAAGAGGAGACAACAGTCAAAGGGTAAGGGATACAGTGAGAGGTGGAAAGATGAGAAGTGAGAGGAGAGGAAGAGGGGACAACAGATACAGACACAGGTGCAGAAAGGGAAGATGAAATAGAGCTGTGCTGGAAGCAAATGGAACAACAGGAACAGAAGGGGAAATAGATACAGATGGAACCGAGGAAACAGGCTGTGAAAGAGAGGAAAAAGGCTGTGAAAGATAGGAACAGAGGCACCCGGAATGGGAGGCGGTACTCTGAAAACCCCGACGACGAACACTAGTACGAGCCTCACGAAGAGACAGCCCTTCAAAGTAACGAACTCGAACAACTTCTGATTAAAACTTTGCGATGAAAGGCAGCATGCGCTTCATCACAATTCGGGCAGCAATGGACAACAGCAGGGCAGTCAGGCTGAGAGTGACCAGGTTGAGAGCAGAGAGGACAGAGTTGGGAGGAACGGCAATACATGCAGGATGGCCAAATCGCCAACAGGAAGTACATTGACGGGGGGAAGGGATAAACTCCTTCACTGAAAGTCGTGTACCTCCAATGATAACGGTGCCGGAGTGGGTGCGAGAGTCAAAGGTAATTTTAGCAATGTTGACGGAACATCGACGGTTACCTCACGGAGGGATAGTATAGCATGTCACAATCTGGACTGGACAACCTTGTTCACTGAGTATATCGGAAATTATGGGGGAACACTCTGAGAGAGACCTGTTCCCAAGTTTAAGAGAAGTTGGTTAAACAACCGTGCCAGTACGAGAGTTATGGAGCCTATCACGGTGAATGGGGATAGAGACTCTTGATGGGTCGACAAGTTTAAACATGGCTACAGCTTGTTGCTGAGAATGAACGGTAACTAGGCATGAGTCACTGAAATGGGAGTGGAAGAGAACATTGGGACCAACGTGAGGGATGAACTGTAATTGAAAGAGGAGGTCATCAGAAGAAAGAGGAGAGCCAGCAAGGATACTGAAGAACTTAGTCCAAGTTCCAGGGTCAAAAAGTGAGGAAGAAGGAACGGGAGCGGTAGAGAGGACAGAAGGACGAAGGTGGGAGGAGAGGAGAGGAGAGGTGAGGTAGAAGCAGCCACAGAGATAAACGAAGTAACTGAGTAAAGGGAAGAAGTACCTGAAGGGTGCAGAGACTGGGTTGCAAATGAAGTAGAGGAGGCTAGGGATGGTTTAGCAGAGTGGGTTGAAGACCTTGTGATGTCATGTGGAACCTGGAAAGGTTTTAGGGGTTTTAGGGTGATGAGGGAGGGCAGAGAAGAGGGAGGTGAAGAAATGTGAACGTCAAGGAGAAAGGCAGGTCGAGGTAAAGCAGACGGAGATGTAATCATATGAGGAGAGGAGGAAGAAGACGAAATAGGAGGAGAACAGGAAGAGGAGGAAAGGGGCGGAAAAGTAGGGGAGGGGGGATCTGCCTGACCGGGAGAAGGTTCAGGAAGAGAAGCCGGGGTCGTCGTCTGGGTAAAAAAAGCCGCAGAACCGGGGGAGGGAGAACCTATGACTGTATCCATACTTCTGCTTAGGAAAGGAAAAGGCTCATCATGACTGTTAAATAAGAAAGGATTATTTGGGCAGAACGTGAAGTCTAGAGGCCCGGCCAACGACCCAAGTAGAGATCAAGCTCCAAGTATGCGCTCCCTAACCTACCCAGAAGGGACAGCATCATGTGGGAGAAATAAGTCTCCCAGCGCAATGATGGGCCACCGGCCATTGGCCGACAGTCCTAAAGCCAAGCAACTACACCCCCAGATCCGAAAGTTGCTGCTTAGCACCATTTCCACCCCTGCAGAGGTCTATCTCTGCAAAGGCCCACACACTGGGGTTGTTGCCGAACCACCATGATCCCTACAATTGGCCACGCCAATAGCCCACGGGCACACCCTTATCCTCCCTGTTACAACTTACTAGGGGTCTATCTATCTATCTATTGCCAGACGCCTTAATCCCGCACGGGGTGGCCACAAACAAATCGCCTCCATGTCACTCTGTCCCCTGCCATTTCACTACCATGCTCCCAACTCACACCCCCCTCTCTCATATACCTCTCCACTCCATCCCTCCATCTCATCCTCGGCCTCCCCCTCCCTCTCGCCCCCTCCACCTCACTCACATACACTCTCCTCG
Organism: Birgus latro; assembly: GCA_018397915.1. Lineage (NCBI taxonomy): Eukaryota > Metazoa > Arthropoda > Malacostraca > Decapoda > Coenobitidae > Birgus > Birgus latro. The sequence continues at coordinate 5,373 of JAGKTI010033053.1, read as the reverse complement.
TCAGTCTTTCACTCTCCATCCTCTCCACATGCCCAAACCACCTTAACGTGCTTCTCCTAACGCTTCCCATCACATCCTCAACCACACCACAACGCTCCTTCACTTCCTCATTTGTTAGTCTGTCTCTCCATGTGACTCCACATGCTCCTCTCAAATAACTCATTTCCACTGCTCTCACTCTTGACTTCTGTCCTTCCAACAGGGTCCAAGCTTCACTTCCATATGTTAGAGTTGGTCTCACAATACTGTCATGTAACAACTTTTTCACTTCCATGCTCACCTCCCTGTTTCTTATCACTGCTTTCAACGAACCAGCAACCTTCCTTCCCTGCTGCACCCTTTCGAGCACTTCACCCTCCAGACTTCCATCCTTACTCATCACGCTGCCCAAGAACTTAAATTCACTCACATTCTCCATAACCTTCCCATCCAATCTCACTGTACATTCACTGGCCTCACTTCTCTCGAAGACCATCACTTTACTCTTCCCTACATTCACCTTTAGATTCCGTTCCTTACACACTCTCCCAAACTCGTCTACCAAGCCTTGCAGCTCCCCTTCATCTTCACTCAACAACACAGTATCATCTGCAAACAACAGTACAGGGAGTTTCCAAACACTGCCCTCTCTCACTAGGGCCGCTCCAACATCCACTGCCCGACCTTGTATCTCTTTTATAACCCCATCCATGTACAGATTGAACAACCATGGAGACATGACACATCCTTGTTTCAATCCAACCTTCAAATGGAAAGATTCACTCAGTTTGCCATCCACACGCACTGCAGCCTTAGCACCCTCATACATACTCTTCACTGCCTTCAACAACTTCCCATCAACTCCATATATTCTTAATACCTTCCACAACCCTTGTCTATCCACCCTGTCATATGCTTTCTCCAGATCCATAAAGGCTGCATACAACTTCTTGCCCTTCTCTAGAAACTTTTCCACTAAGGATCTAAGAATGAATATCTGGGCTACACAACCTCTTCCCTTCCTAAAACCTCCTTGTTCTTCTCCAACTAATTCCTCAGTAATTTCCCTAACTCTGTCAATAAGTATCCTACCATATATTTTTCCTATTACACTGAGAAGGCAAATGCCCCTATGATTACCACACACTGCTTTTTCCCCTTTTCCTTTGTACAGAGGAATAATTATACCTGACTTCCAATCCTCCGGGACTCTACCCTCCTCCCAAGCCAATCTGCACACCTTCCACATCCATTCTATTACTATCTCTCCCCCATGCTTCAGCATTTCACCACACACTCCATCAATTCCTGGGGCTTTCCCCATTTTAACTTTCTTCATTGCTTCCACCACTTCCATCCTGGTGATTTCTTCCTCTCTTCTCACAACCCTCCTTCTCCCTGCCATTCCCCAGCCACTTATACTTGCATTACTTTCATTCTCTATGTTCAACAGTTCATTAAAGTGTTCTCTCCATCTGTTTACTTTTTCTCCCTTCTCCACTAGTAATCTACCATTTTTATCTTTCACACCCCCACTGACTTCGTTTGCACCCTGTCTAGCTCTCTTTACCTCCTTCCAGAACATTTTCTTACATTCCCTCCACTTTACACTCAAATTCCTTCCAAATTCCTCATCCACTCTCTTCTTACTCTCTCTTACTAATCTTTTCACCTCTCTCCTCCTCACTACATATAGCTCTCTCGTCCGTCTCTCAGCTTCTTCGTCGCCCCTGTTCCTCATCCACTCATTATATGCTTTCTTCTTTTGTGCTACAGCCTCTCTCACCTCTTCAGTCCACCATGCTGTTCCCTGAACCCCCTTTCGTCTTCTCTTCACCCCACACACCGCCTCACATGATGCACAGATTTCTTCTGTGAATACCTTGCACACACCTTCCACGTCCCCCATCTGCTCCAATCTATATTTACCCAATCGCTCCTCCACTTCCCTTTTATATTCAGCCTTTATTCCATCCTCTTGTAACTTTTCTACCCTCCTTGTAACAAATACTTCCTCCTGTCCTTCCCTTCTTCTCTTCCTCCATCTTGTTTGCACTCTGATTCTGGCCACCACCAAGTGGTGGTCAGAAAGTCCACTCCCCCAACCTCTATATACTCTTGCATCCATTACACATCCTCTCATCCTTTCATCCACACACACATAGTCAATCGTTGCCTTCCGTTCATTCATTCCACCGTCTTCTCTTCTTACCACTCGCCATGTATACCTATGGATCATTTTGTGCCTGAAGAGGGTATTAACTACCACCAACCCCCTCCCAGCACAGATGTCCACTAAAGCACTGCCATTCTCATCCATCTCTGCAGGCACACCCCACTCACCAACCACTCCATCCACCTTCTCACTCCCTACTTTTCCATTCATATCTCCAATCAGAAACACTCTCTCATTCCTTTCAAACTTTTCCAAGCAGGCTTCCACATTTGTCCAAAACTCTTCTCTCACTCTACTTACACGGTCTTGCGTTGGTGCATACACACACACAATTGCCCACATTTGTAGTCCAACTTTCACTCTTACCCACACAATCCTTGACCCAACTGATCCATACTCTCTTACATTCTCCTAGTACTAGGGGTCACAGATGAGAATTTTGATGAATGTGGAAATTTTCACTCTATTTAATGCCAAAGATAGAATAGAGAGGATAGGAGAAAAGGAAAGAAGCAATAGTAGAAGAAAAGAGCCTTGCAAAATTCATAGTTGAGACAGCGACAGGGACCCAAGGAGAGAGGACAGGACAGAGCAGAGTGGAGACGTGAGTGCAACATCCACCTAACAACCAGACTCCCACACACTTCGGGGTTCATTAAGGTACCCTGCTACAGCTCCTCTACACATCAAGTCCCAATCAACGTCTCCGAAGGCCCCCCGCGACAACAACAAGCAAGCAAACAGGGGGGGTGACGTACCTTAAAACTGTCATCTAAAAGTAAAAAAAATAAGCCTATTATTAGGCTAAGAAAAAATTCAATTCTCATTCAAGCAGACACACCATAGTCACACCCCTCACCAATCAGATTCCCGGAGGGATAACCAGTCTGTTAACTACCCTACTGGGTCTTCAGGCCTGACGACTGGAAATTCTTACCAGTAGGTAACCTGCACACTCACACCATACTCGTAAGGTTGTTACGTGCTGCTCAGACGCAGGTCATACAGGGGTCATGCATTCATGGATGTTATTCAGGTCAGCATAAGTGACAATATACGGGGGGATTCCTATTACAGAAGAACACTGCCTTTGTGCTTAGGATGCTTGAACTAAAAAAAAGACCATCAACTTCCACAACAGAAAAGCCATCATAGGTAGACAGTAGGTATAAAAGAAGATGGCATTCTCTTACAGCTTGGTAGAGGGTTTCCCAGCATCACTTTGATGAGTGAGAAAACCACCTGCTGCTAATACAAAATTTAATAATTCCAGGGCCATATAATCGAAAGATGATGCAAGCTTGTTTCTCCCAGCGGATCTCATAAGTCTAGCACATAGGTCATAACGTCCGTTGCAAGTGATGATGAAAACGGGAGTTGCCATAATTGCTCCTAAATGGACCTCGTAAGTTAAGCATGGGCTGAAGCTCCTTTGGAGGACTTTGTTACCCGGAAATAGTTCTCATGTATATCTGTAAACTTATTTTTCTCTAAGTAATACAGTATCTTTCTTAGTGTACTTAACAATTATATGGTGCATATTGTCTGATGTACTGCACATTGTATATAATGTTTATAGTGCACTGGCACACATGGTGTAGTGCATATGGTTTATACTGTATAAAGCAGAGTGTGCGATGCAGTGTATACAGTCATCCTCATTTATCTGATGCTGCATTACCTGATATACATCATTTTCTGGGTGGGGGGTGGGAAGTCTGCCTATTTTTTTTTTTTTTTTTACTGCAATAACTGGCAGCAGGCATGGAAACCAAATTTTCAAATTGCCCGCCGCTCGCCGCAACTGCCCCACACAAACATGATATAAATAAGACTAGATGCCGCATCGGCCATTCTTTAGTACAGCGGCGATGCGTCTGTGCGTCTGCCATCTTGAAAGGTCAAGCACGTAAGTGACGCTTGTTTTAGAGTGAATTCAGACTCTGAAAATGAATGTTTTTGTGGTGGTGGTGGTGATGGTGGTTATTGCTGTTGTGGTGGTGGATGTTGTTGTTGTGGTTGTTGTGATGGTTGTTGTTGTGATATATGTGGTTGTTTTTGTGGTTGTTGTTGTTGTGATGTTTGTTGTTGTTGGTTGCTGGTGTTGTGGTTATTGTTGTGATGGCTGTTGTTGTTGTTGTTGTTGTTGTTGTGGTTGTTGTTGTTGTTGTTGTTGTGGTGGTGGTTGTTGTTGTGGTGGTGGTTTTTATGGTTCTGGTTGTTGTTGTGGTGGTGGTGGTGGTTGTGGTGCTGGTGGTTGTGGTGATGGTTGTTGTGGTGATGGTTTTTGTGGTGGAGGTGGTTTTCGTGGTGGAGGTGGTTTTTGTGGTGGTGGTTGTGATGGTGGTTGTTACTGTGGTGATGGTTTTNTATGTGGTTGTTGTTGTTGTGATGTTTGTTGTTGTTGGTTGTTGGTGTTGTGGTTATTGTTGTGATGGTTGTTGTTGTTGTTGTTGTTGTTGTTGTTGTGGTGGTGGTGGTGGTGGTGGTGGTGGTGGTTGTTGTTGTGGTGGTGGTTTTTATGGTTCTGGTTGTTGTTGTGGTGGTGGTGGTTGTGGTGATGGTTTTTGTGGTGGAGGTGGTTTTCGTGGTGGAGGTGGTTTTTGTGGTGGTGGTTGTGATGGTGGTTGTTACTGTGGTGATGTTTTTTCCTTTAACAGAAGAAGTAACCAAAGGCCAGGAACCCATAAACCATTCATTCCAAGAAAAAAAACAAAAACAATACAACAGAGAGCCAAATTCAAGATCTGTTCATTTTGAGATGCCTTGACACACTGCGTCTGAAAGACTGGAGATCATAGGAAGTAGGAAATACAGACAGAGGGAGACAGTTCTAGAGCTGACCTGTTGCATAAATGACGGACTGGGGGTAACGGTTAACTCTTGAGTTAGAGAGTTGGACAGGAAAGGGATGAGGGGTTGTTGCTAGACGGGTACTACGCGTCCGTCGTAGAGGTGGAGGGATGCAAGCAGACAGGAGCATTGACCTTTCAAGTAGCATTAGAAAAGAGATTAAGGTGCAACAGTTGTTGTTTTTGTGGTGGTGGTGGTTGCTGCTGTTGTTGTTGTGGTGGTTGTTGTGGTGTGCTGGTTGTTGTTGTTGTTCTTGTTGTTGTGGTGGTGGTGGTAGTGGTGGTGGTTGTGTTGGCTGTTGTGGTGATGGTGGAGTTAGTTGTTGTGGTGGTGGTGGTGTTGGTTGTTGTGGTGGTGGTGGTGTT
>JAGKTI010033049.1:0-11763 GCA_018397915.1 Birgus latro | reverse complement strand
AGAGAGGCTGTGGCACAAAAGAAGAAAGCAAATAATGAGTGGATGAGGAACAGGGGCGACAAAGAAGCTGAGAGATGGACAAGAGAGTTATATGCAGTGAGGAGGAGAGAGGTGAAAAGATTAGTAAGAGAGAGTAAGAAGAGAGTGGATGAGGAATTTGGAAGTAATATGAGTGCAAAGTGGAGGGAATGTAAGAAAATGTTCTGGAAGGAGGTAAAGAGAGCTAGACAGGGTGCCAACGAAGTCAGTGGGGGTGTGAAAGATAAAAATGGTAGATTACTAGTGGAGAAGGGAGAAAAAGTAAACTGATGGAGAGAACACTTTAATGAACTGTTGAACATAGAGAATGAAAGTAATGCAATGTCTCCATGGTTGTTCAATCTGTACATGGATGGGGTTATAAAAGAGATACAAGGTCGGGCAGTGGATGTTGGAGTGGCCCTAGTGAGAGAGGGCAGTGTTTGGAAACTCTCTGTACTGTTGTTTGCAGATGATAACTGTGTTGTTGAGCAAAGATGAAGGGGAGCTGCTAGGCTTGGTAGATGAGTTTGGGAGAGTGTGTATGAAACGGAATCTAAAGGTGAATGTAGGGAAGAGTAAAGAGATGGTCTTCGAGAGAAGTGAAGCCAGTGAATGTACAGTGAGATTGGATGGGAAGGATATGGAGAATGTGAGTGAATGGTAGTGTGATGAGTAAGGATGGAAGTCTGGAGGGTGAAGTGCTCGAAAGGGTGCAGCAGGGAAGGAAGGTTGCTGGTTCGTTGAAAGCAGTGTTAAGAAACAGGGAAGTGAGCATGGAAGTGAAAAAGTTGTTACATGACAGTATTGTGATACCAACCCTGACACATGGAAGTGAAGCTTGGACCCTGCTGGAAGGACAGAAGTCAAGAATGAGAGCAGTGGAAATGAGGTATTTGAGAGGATCATGTGGAGTCACATGGAGAGACAGACTAACAAATGAGGAAGTGAAGGAGCGTTGTGGTGTGGTTGAGGACGTGATGGGAAGCGTTAGGAGAAACACGTTAAGGTGGTTTGGGCATGTGGAGAGGATGGAGAGTGAAAGACTGATGAGGAGAGTGTATGTGAGTGAGGTGGAGGGGGCGAGAGGTAGGGGGAGGCCGAGGATGAGATGGAGGGATGGAGTGGAGAGGTATATGAGAGAGGGGGATGTGAGTTGGGAGCGTGGTAGTGAAATGGCAGGGGACAGAGTGACATGGAGGCAATTTGTTTGTGGCCACCCCGTGCGGGATTGAGGCGTCTGGCAATAGATAGATAGATAGACTATTAACAGACCACCTTCTATAAAATGAGGTACTGTGCTCTGGCTGAAGGATTAAATTTCTGATGTAATCCGTAAAACTTATTTACCATACTTGTTTCACTCTACCGTGGCCAAAAATTGCCATCTCTCCATCTTTATTGGTAAGTTTTAACAACAGTTTAACACTGGAATGTGACGCTGGTCATGAAAAAGTGCAGTGGAAAGGATGAAGAGCCATAGCATTGTCTCTTTCTACAACTGGGTTATGTGAAATAGGTTACCAAGGATAAAAATCTAGGCCAAGTTAAGGTGAAAGAACTGTAGTTCCCCCAATTTACTTGACCAATTTTCAGGAATAAAGAGAAAAAGACTGTTATTGTCCAACACTTCCCTGACATAGGGAGAAGTGCCTTTACAGTATATAAATGTGTGTAATTGGCAGGTCTGTATGTACCATAGATGTGTGTACAATAATTGACTGTGAATTTATTTAAGAGAAATGTCTTTTTTTAAATATAAGATAAATTGTTCACATTTTACTGATGTTCATTCCATGTACAGTATAATTTGTATATGCTGGAGAAAGGTGCCTTGATGTGATGCACTGATATAACAGGGCAGGTTATGGAAACATCCATCTGCTACCTCCCATTCTCCTAAAAGCCATTGGTTGACTACAGTAGATGTGGAGCTTAAGCCACAGGGTTCATGTTCATATGAGCCTGGGTCCACAGCAACAAAATCTGTATCCCCAACTGCTGGTCCTGGACTTGTATTCTAGACGGTTAAGGGAGATCCCTAATACATCTTCCTTACTAGTTTATTTTTGGATATGGCTGGCTAATATAATTTTGTACAGTATTTGTGCAGAGTGCAGTGATAATAGAATTATTTAAATATCACAGAAGAAGATGGCAAGGTGTAATAAGCAAAATAAATACTCTAGGAATAGGTGTTAGGGAAATTCCTTAAGTGACAAGCATATAGGCCTTAAACTTTATACAGTATTATGAAGACACCTTTATTCTGGTTCATTCTTGCTACATGTATATCAGTCTATCTACAGTGTCTGTCTGTCTGTCTGTCTGTCTCTCTGTCTGTATCTCCACTCCACCAACATGTGGTGCTCTGCAGAGATTGTGTGTAGGGTGAGAAGTGCTTGTAAGTGTGATTCTTGTGTTGGAGTGGCTTTGGATGTGTGTGTAGTCTGTGAACCAAGTGTAATCGGCCCGCCTTAAGCCGATTGGGTGCAAGCATATGAGTATGCGACACTGGTTCAACCACAGCATCCCTTGTGTCCGCCAAAGTAGTAAGTGGCTCGGTGAATGCTTCCCAAAGTTTTTTACAACTCTGGCGGGAGGTGAACCCACATCCACCAGTGTGCAAGACGCACACTCTACCACTGTACCACAGAGGCTGGTTATATTCACCTTGGAAAAGACCCTGAAAAGCAGTAAAGCAAATTCACAGGGAGTAAATTATCACTTATCAGAGTTTAAATAGCGAGTGAAAAGTGGCAGATGACAAATGGATTAAAATTTAAATATTGTAAGTGTACTGTGCTGTAGTTTGCTGGTAAGTGAGAAGCTGAGGACCCATGAGTAGATTGTTACAAAATTTGGGCAGATGACCATATTCCTCAAATACAGAGCAGTCAACAGTTAGCACATAAGGGATGCCGAGTGTGCTGTGGCTGGTGATTTAATCCGTGGACTTTTGTTTGCCAAGGTTAGATTACTGTCGCAGGATATTGTATGTCTATTCTGGCCTTGCTGGCTCAACGTGCAAATTCCTTCATAGTATCTATTATTTAATGGCAGTTGCTATTCCAGGTCCACCTGAAGGCAGACCATATGAACGCAGAGCAAACCAGAAACACCATATTTGTATGTATCAAGAGTTGCTGGAATGAAGGACTGACTGCAGGAAACAGTGATGTCACACCTCATGCCATTGGACAAGATAGCATTATGAGATGGGGCAGGGGTTACAGAGCTGTTTGTGGCAACTTTAGTATGACTTGTTATTGTACACATGTTTTCTGTGAAAAGATTTGTAATGAGTGAAGCATCCATTGTGTGGTATCTAAGACTGTTTGTGTTGACAGCTATGGTAATGTACTGAAAGACAGAGGTAAATTTGATGACATACTATGCCTGAATGTTGAAGTGAGGCAGCAGAAAACAGATACTGGAAGTCACACTCCCATGAGAGAATTTTTTGATTACGATTACATAACTTGGCTGTAGAGCGGTAGGTAGATAGATACATGAATGTGGTGGCTGCTGGGGCAGGAAGTAGGTCTGACAGGCAGTAAGAGAGGCAAAAGTCTAACAATGATGGAGGTGGCTGAAGAAGAACCAGTTAAAGTGAACAGTATCAAGGAAGAGAGAAACAGCAATAGTGATGTTACTCCAAATTTGTTTAAACCTGAAGATGAAAAAGACAAGAGAAAGAAAATGAATGACAGAAATAGTAATGATATTCCAAACTCAGCCGCAATTGAAGTTAAAAGCAAGAAATTCAGGTGTCCGGAATGTGGTAGAAGGTTTGCTGGGGAATGTCACCTCACCAGGCACTTACTAATTCATTCAGGAGTAAAACAGTTTGAGTGTATGGAATGTGGTAAACTTCTTCCTCGTACCTTCAACCTTGTCCGGCATTCAGTAATTCATTCTTTAGAGAGAAAAAAATGTTTGAAGTGTGGCAAGGGGTTTGCTTATAGTAAATCTCTCTCCAAACACCTACTAATGCATTCAAAAGCACACTTTATGTGTGACATTTATAGTAAATTATGGAAGGCTAAAAAGGGTTTGGAGTGTCAACAACTTGATCATTGAGTGAGGGAGTTTAAGTGCTCAACATGTAGGAAATCATATACAAATAAGGGTACCCTCAACAAGCATGTTCTGATTCATTCAGAAGTGAAGAAGTTGGAATATCTGGACTGTGGCAAATGTTATAACAGAGGAGTGGCTTAGTCAACTACTCAGTGGTTCATTCAGGAGTGAAGAAAAGCTACAATTGCTTGGAATGTGGTAAACAGTTAATTGATAATAGCAGTCTTATTAAACACATGTATATTCATCAGCAGTGAAGAACTTTTTAAGTGTGATGACTGTGGTAAATTGTTTAGAACCAGAGAAAGTGGCTGAACATAGTCTCACATGGGTGTAAAGGAGTTCCAGTGTTTGGAGTGTGATGACATGTTTATTCATAAAGATGATCTAAATGAGCACAAATTAATTCATTCAGGAGTGAAGAAGTCTAAGCGTGAGGAATATGGAAAAAATAGTCTTATGGAGGAAGAACATAGCCCAACACAGAAAGAATTCACACAATTCATTGGTTTGATGTTCCTGACAAGGTAGCCAGGTAAAATATGCACAATAGTCTCTTCACTTTATATGGTAGGTTGGTGCTTACCATCCACTCACTCGATGTAGTGCTGCTCTCGGGTGTCTGCCCTTTCTTCTCCCATCCTTCTTTCCTTCAATCCTCTTCAGTTTTCTTTCCTTCATTCTTTTCTTGTCCTTCTGCCTACGGGTGACTTTACACTCCCTCTTCTATCTTTCTTGCCTTCATTCTTTCCTCATCCTTCTGCGTGTGGGTGACTCTACACTGAGTGACAAGCCAAATGGTTTCCTGTACACCAGGAAACCATTTACTAAGCTGGGTGGTAACCATATAACCAAATTTTGGCGCCTGGTGGTTTAGTGGGTAATTACGGCGTTCCAATTGGATTGAGCTGGTGAAGGTTTATATCCAAGGGATAGTTGGGGTTTATTGCTCACGTAATGCCATTCAGGGATGAGTGAGGCTGGTCACTCTCATCTTAAATGTCAGGACCAACCTGCCTAGCCCTGGGCTGCTACGCTTCTCTGTGGGGTGACATAGGATTGGATAATGAGTGAATGAATGTAAGATTGACATCTTCACCTTCAATTCAGAGTCGTAACAAGAGATCAACACTGCCTTATGGCATTTGAATTCTGAGCTGTAGCAAGGAATTAATACTAGAATATGGTGTTACTCATGAAGAAGTGCAGCAAAGAGGATGCAGGGCCACAGTATTGTCTTAATCTGGCACTGCTGTTAAATAAACTGGTTGCAGAAAGATGAAAATGCAGATGTTGGGAGGTCTTTTTATTTTTGGCATCTAACAGTTTTATTAAGTTCAGGTTAGACTTTTCAAACGTGTGGGGTTAGATATACCTGGAGTGGACCTTCAGTTCAAAACATCTTTCCTAAACTGAAGAAAATCATCTGGTAGAAGCAAGAATAAACTAAAAGCATGTCATTCAGACTCAAGGGGTTAATGCTTCTTAGCGCTAGAGGAGGCTGCCTTCATGTGGAGGCACCATTTTAACCAGGCAGCAGATTGACTGGTTATACAAAAGTCCCCCAGCTCCCTCCCTATCCCCTGAAAGGAGGATGGTGGACTGCAGGGGATTGGGCTTCAATCTGTAATCCACTAGAGTCTTGTCCAGATGCAAACAACAACAACAATGGGATTATTTTCTAATAGCAGTGCTTACAGTATTTTATTTTTGTAATCTGCCACTGCAGTATTATAAATGTATACTATTCACGTTCGTTGGGCAGTATTACTTCTTGCATTCATACCACTTTTATTTTATTTTGGAAAGGACTAAACGAAAGAGCATTTTTTTTTGTCTTATTACATTATAACTGGATATCCAAAGTTATTTGTTTGTCTGGAAACCCCTCTTGTGGCCCCTCCTTAAGAGGCACAGCTGTAATGTGAAATAGTACTGTTTATACATTTTGACCTAATTCCAAAAGGTAGCAAGTGATTGTTTTGAGAGGATTGCTGCAGAATGACATTTTTATATTTCTCTTAATTTGCTTCTTTTTTCCCCCTTTATTTGAAAATGAAATAGAGGGAACTGTTAAAGGCAGAATGTATATGGTATGGAAGAACAGACTGTAGCAAAGAAGTGAGAGAGAAGTGGTTGTTGTTGCACAGCTCTGGTCTGTCTGATTGAGAAGTTCCACTGACTGCAGGTAAGCAACTGCCTATATGGGGTTGTCTTAGTGTGGCATGTACTTTGCTGTGCTCCATTATGTGTGTTATATTTTGTGGGCCTTTTCTGCAAGCTGATCACATGTCATCTGTGATTCTACCCAGCCCAAATCTAAGTTGGTAGCTCAGGAAGGCTAGATGATGTCTCGATCTAAGCCTAGCTAGATGTACTGTACATTATCATATCTATTTAAGGATACGGTACTTCTGATGGGTGGATACCAGGAAGGGAGGCTTGTAATAAAGTGTTCTGACTGAGATGTTGTATTGTCCTGCATGTGAAGTAAGCATGTAGGAGTTTCTTCATTGCTGTGGAATGTCTGGAGTTGGGATATTGTTGTAGAGGGTTTGGTAATGTTTATGTAGTGATCATTTTATGTGCCTGGGTGTGTTGTGTGTGTCTGCTGTGTAAAGACAGGGGTGTTGTCAGTTTGCACAGGCTGCTGCATCAAATTGTATGTCTCTCATGATATCAGGGTAGTCTCTGACAGGGAGGACTTTAGTTTCATAGTGTGAGTGAGCTGTGGGAGTGGTTTTGATGTAACCAGTGGTGATGCATAGGACATTGTTCTGTATGGTTTGCATAGTGTTGTATTAGATAGGATTGAAGCCTGTGATGGGGAGATATAGGACATTACTGATTCAATATATTGTTTGTAGAGTAAGGAGAGTGTTTCTTTTTATTGTTTAAAGTCTGACCCTGTATTTGCCCTGTATGCATTGAGTTTGGGGGTGCATCACCTCTAAGTGTCTTGTACATGGTCTGTGAAAGTGAACCCAGTGTCATATCACTCCAAGAATCTTAGTGGAGGAGGTATGTGACACATGTATATGGTTAAATATGATGTGAGGAGAGAAGTGAATGTTGTTGTTGTTGTTGATCACCCCTGTCTGTCTTGCTGAACAGACCCATCAACTGCAAGTAAGCAACCCTCCCAGCAGGACTGTCCCATGTGGTGAACTGATATTTTTGTGGCTGACAGTGCCTCTCCACAATGAGGTGCAGGAAATAGTGCAGAAGCTTGGGTCGTGGATAGACACTGTGTCTCTCCACCCAGTTAAAAGGGGCAGGGCACTATAGTAGGCTCCACATCACCCCATAATGTAGTTATATGGTTACCACCCAGCTTTGTGAATGGTTTCCTGGAGTACAGGAAATCATTAGGCTTTTAATTTGGTGTAAAGCCACCTGAAAGGGAAAGAAGAGTAATGAAAAGTGATAAGAAAGGGGAGATGAAGTAAGAAAGTAGGTCAGACACAGAAATATAATGAGAAAGGGGAAGGCAGAAATAGGCAGCACCATACCAAATGAGAGGATGATAGTAAAGAGAGTAAGAGAGGTGTGTGAAAAAAAACAGTAGTCTGGAGAAGGTTCTGTCACTGCTGTTTTCTGTTGGGGGTTGTCCAGGAGGTGGCAAGGTAATGATGATGATGACTCTCCTCCTCTCAGCAGTGTGGGACAACGATATGTACTTGGTGGATACCCTCTTCGTACAGTTCTGGGTATCTCCCTGCTTCAGTCCATATACAGTAGTTTTTCCTTTGAATTACCTTCAGAAGGAAAAGTAAATGCAGTCTCAGACACCATAAATTTTTAGAAGTTTTCAGGGGGTCCCCTTGGAACACAAATGAAGGGGAACTGAATGGAAGAAACCCCAAAAGAGAATCCGCTTAGACCCTTCAAAAGGGTATGGGTTACCCTGCTCTGAGGTTGACAAAATTATCCTGGAATGAAATGCAGTGCTTGTATATTATCATTATAGGGATGTATATTGGCATATGCTGATAGGCAGATACTGAATAAAACCATTACCAGTACCTGTTGGAGAGGACAGTGTAAGAGTGTGGCTGGATGGGGAGGGGGTAGCAGTAATGGTGGTGGTTCCCAGGATGTCAGTAGCTACACTTTTGTATGATCATCTCATCACATAGCTGAAAACATGAGACATAGATATTTTGATGGTAATTACATGTAGCAATAATATTTTCTGAGGTCCACAGGTGAGTAATTCTAATGAGAAATGTAGTGCAATTTAGTATGTACTAATACACTGAGTGAGTGGATGGTAGGTGCCCCCACTTACTGTTGTGCTACCTTCAGGTGACTTTAGAATAACCAAGCAAACCACCTACAGTAGTACACTGGGTGATAACCATATTGCCAGGTGGCTTAGTGGGTTAGGGGACCTCAGCTGGAACTGACTTGACAGGTCAGAGACAGGTGTGACTGGGTGTAACTGGTCACATATAGCTACTCAGAGGCAAGCTGTCACCCTCTGCTACTGTCTGGACCAAATAGCCTTGTCCTCTGTGTCTGTGTTCATGATGGGGCAGTCAAGGACTGGAAGATAAATAGACTGTTTCAGCCATCAGTATGCCTACAAAAGACAGAATATAGAGAGATGAAAGAGTGAATGAAGTAGTCTCATAAACAAAACTATTTAACCAATCCGTTCGACACAGCAGGTAATGTGTACTGTACCATTTCATATTTCCATGTGAGGGCTAACTTTAATTACAGTACCAAACTCTAACACTCAAGCTCCTGTGGGTCACTCACAGCTGCACGAATTTGTCTGGTGTCAGCTAGAACAAAATCTGAAGCTGTCCCACCATGAGAGGTAATGATACTAATACAGTGGTGTTAAATTCAACCCTTGCCAAGGGCCACTGTTGATCATTCAATCTGTATATGGATGGGGTTATAAAAGGTAGGGCAGGGGATGTTGGTGCAGCCCTAATGAGAGAGGGCAGTGTGTGGAAACTCCCTGTACTGTTGTTTGCAGATGATACTGTGTTGCTACGTGAAGACGAAGGGCAGCTGCAAGACTTGGTGAATGAGTTTGGGAGTGTGTGTTAGAAACAGAATCTAAAGGTGAATATAGGGAAGAGTAAATTATGGTCTTTGAGAGAAATGAAGTCACTGAATGTACAGTGAGGTTGGATGAGGAGGAAATGGAAAATGTGTGTGTTTAAGTACTTGGGTAGTGTGATGAGTAAGGATGGAAGTTTAGAGGGTGAAGTGCTTGAAAGGGTATAACAAGGAAGAAGGGTTACTGGTTCTTTGAAAGCAGTGATAAGAAACAGGAAAGTGAGCATGGAAGTGAAAAAGTTACTGCATGACAGTATTGTGATACCAACTCTAACATATGGAAGTGAAGCTTGGTCCCTGTTGGAGGGACAAAAGTCAAGAGTGAGAGCAGTGGAAATGAGTTATTTGGGAGTAGCATGTGGACTCACATGGAGAAATAGACTGACAAATGAGGAAGTGAAGGAGCATTGTGGTGTCCATGTGTGTGTGATAGGAAGCATTAGGAGAAACACACTGAGAGGTGGTTTGGCCATGTGGAGAGGATGAAGAGTGAGAGACTGATGAGGAGAGTGTTGAGTGAGATGGAGGGTGGGGAGGGAGGGGGAGGCCAAGGATGAGATGGAGGGATGGAGAGGTATATGAGAGATGGGGGTATGAGCTGGGAGCAGGGCAGTGAAATGGCAGGGGACAGAGCGACATGGAGGCGATTTGTTTGTGGCCACCTCCTCTGGGATTAAGGTGTCTGGCAATATATATATACATATAGGCTGCTTCCTCCAAGGAAAGGGAGATAGCGAGACAGGACGACACACTCCCAATTTACTCGTACACTGAAGCACATCCATTTGCATCTTGGGGCTAAGATGTGAATGGATGTGTTTCAGCGGATGAGTAAATTGGGAGCGTGTCGTCCTGTCTCGGCTACCTCCTTTCCCTTGGGGGAAGCAGCGTAGGTATATCTATATATTGTTATGTGCTGTGTTTTTAGGGCGTGACCTCTCGCTCCATAAGTACACAGGCTCAACCACAGGTTTACCGCTGTGTCTTAGCGAGCGACTCCTCGCACCACAAGTCACAGGCACAAGCTTTGGGGTCCTTTACTACCTGACCACCTGACCGGGTTAATACATTTGCCAAAGGAACAGGGCAAAAACACAGGCAAACCAGTACAGCACATATATTGACCAGATTTAGACAAACAATACAATATGGCACACTACACATGACACTTGCAGAGTTCAGTTACAACAGCTTAAGTTACAAAATATAACAGCAGAGTATCACACTGGGTATAATGAGTCTGCGGCACTCTACGTGTTTGTCTTAGGGCTACACAGTAAGTTCTTGCCCCGCACCTGTCTTTCAGGGATTTCTCCCTCGTATCTCTGAGGCATACACTGAACCTGGGGTAGGTTTTGGGGTCTCGGAAAGTCACTGAGGATATCACTGTTGGGTTTACTCGTAATGGGTAGCACACAAGGGCACTGGGGAGAACACCAGAGCACTGGGGAGAACGTGAGAACACTGGGGAGGAGTGGGGAGGGAATTGTTCACTGAGGGAGAGGGTACACTCAGGGAACACTGGGGGAGGAGTCGAGGAGTCCCAACACAGGACAGGGAGTGACTGCTGAAGAGTGAGGGAGGGAGAGCATCCTCATGCTCTCTGGAGGTTCAGATGTCGGCCCGAGGTAGGAGGGAGGCCGGCAGGAGGTGGGGGCGTCGCCTCGCGTCGGGAGGCAGCCTCTGGAGTACTGGGGCCCTCGGGACTAGGACCGAAGAGGGCCAGGAGGCGAATGGCCTGGCGTACTGCCCGGGAGGTGGTCGGGGTGCAGGGGACGTCATGCACCTCGGGTAAGCCCGAGGAGGAGGGGGTGCCCTTCACGGGTGGAGGGCTGTGGCCTCGGGAGGGAGAGGCTGTCAGGAGTTGCCTGCGGCCTGGATGCCCTTGGGAGTCCATCAGCACCGACCATCGGGAGAGGGGCAGCTGGACCGACCAGATCCCTGCATCCCGTCCGTCACATGCTAGACCTGTAGGGGAGAGAGAGGGGCGTCCCACTCGTCCACAGGAGGATCGGGCCGAACCAGAGACTCGCTCCCCTTCGGGAGATTCCGGCTTCATGGAGGAGGGGAGCCGGAGCTCGCGCCCTCAGCTTGGCGGGCCTGGCGGGCGCTGCCGTAACTCCACGCTGGGAGAGGAGGAGATCCCAAGGATGCTCCTTGAGCCTGGTAGGCCCGGCAGGCGCTACCAAGGCACCCTGATGGAGGGAAGGAAGGGGAAGTTCCAGCGGACATTCCCTCTGTCTGCCTGACAAACCCGGCGGGCGTTGTCCAGGCATCCCTTACTCTGAGGGTGGCAGGAGCGAGTTACCCAGCGGGTGCTACCTTGCTCCTGCTGGGGGTCTGGCGGGTGCTACCTTGCTCCTGCTGGGGGTCTGGCGCAGCCGTGGCGTACCCGGTGGGTCACACCGCAGTGGTATGCCCGGCAGGCGCTACCACAGCACTGCTATGAATCCCAGGGCTGGTAGGAGGGATCCGGTGGACGCCCTCACACAGGTCTACCCAGCAGGCGTGACTGTGTTTCTGCTCCTGGGGGAGGCTAGCAGTCGAGGAAGAACTGGTGGTCGCTTCCTCGCCAACAATTCC
>JAGKTI010033048.1:0-11763 GCA_018397915.1 Birgus latro | reverse complement strand
GTGTGTGTGTGTGTGTGTGTGTGTGTGTGTGTGTGTGTGTGTGTGAATATACCAAATATAAGGAAAAAAGTCAAGACAAATGTTCTTTGTAGAATGTATATACCTCTTTATTTTCATAGAAGGAACTCGTAACTTCACAAACCTTTCAGGCCGATGACGTTCCTTGGTACTTTTTTTTCCATCCTTTACTACAAAACATATTTCCTAGTCAAATGGAAAAGATATAATTGCAGTTAAGGGGTTAAGTTTAAATTTTTTTTTGCTGCGATTACTGACAGCGCCTAACATGTTTACCCTACGCTTGCCCGGCAATACTGGCTCAGAACTCCTACTCGGGCCGACGGGTGAGTGGGCGGGGCCAAGGGGGCGGGGCACAAGAGAATGAGGGAAACACTACTATAATAGAGTTCTGGGGCCGGATACTCAAAACGAGCCCAAGGCCACGGCGCCAGTTGATGAACGGCGCCTTTGTGTACGGCAGGTCAATGGCGCCTTTGATGGCACACCCGACTCTCATACTCAAACAATTTTAAAGGCGCCTTTGGTGTGCCTTTCCGTGGAAAGGCAACTTTCGCTCAGATGGCGCCCTTTGATACCACAGCCAATCACAGCAGCGTTATAAAAATACTCTTAGGAAGTGTCTGCCAACCAATCACAAATCAGCACTTCCTCTCAGCTGACGGAAGTAAACAAAACATGAAGTGAGGGTGCAAGGCAGTAGTCCCGAGATATTTCCGGTTTCGTAGTGATATTTTGTGGGAATGGTGAATAAACATAAGCTGGGATTCAGTTGCACTAACTTCAGTTTTACGAAGGACCTATAACTCACTGCACAAAATAAAGATACGGTCTATTCATGTGTGTACAGTACCTTCAGTAACACCTTTAAATACTTAGTGCACACATTATATATATACACACCTTTATATACTTATTGCTAACAATATATATATATATATATATATATAATACAGGGACTTTGTGTAACCTGTGATTTCATGAAATTCTTTAGGAATTCGCGAAATTACTTAAAATTAGGAATGTTTAATAAAGGATAGGTGAATTTAGACTGCGGTTAGGTTAGGCTGGGACATTCTAGGTTAAGTTTAGGTTAGGCTAGGTTAGTTAAGTTAGGTTAATTTAAATGAACGATTAAAAACTTTGCATCTTTCTATATTAATCTAACCTAACCTTACCTGACTAACCTTAACTTAATCTCGATTATCCCAGCCTAACCTAACCACAGTCTAAGTTAACGTAAGTAACCTAAACTTAACCTCAACTATCCCAGCCTAACCTAACCACGGCCTAAATAAACCTAACCTTAATTGACCCATCCTAATTTTAACTCATTTCACGAATTTCCAAGGGACTTCATGAAATCACTGGTTAAACAAATTCCCTGAAACATGTGTATATAACGAAGGGTTTGTTCGGCCAGTATTCCTCTTCTCCAAGCAAGAAAAGTAGTTACCATTTCATTTCCTACACCAACTGGTGGATCAGCAGCTGCTATCCTAAGGAGAGAAACTAGGTTACAATGGGAGAAACACCGGCATTGCCGCATTTCAGTTTCAAGCCAAATTTTCCTTGATTTTGTCTGTCTTGTAGGTTATAGGCCCAACTACAACAGCAGATATGTCTCATCACATGCACAACATTCTCATAAAGCTATATCTTTCTTGTCATAATTGATTAATCATGTTTAGGTAGTTAACACTGAGTTCATTTGGCATAACATAGGAGCATATCTGAGGGGATATAGTTTTGGACAACAAACCTTAATGTAACCTACCAGTATCCTAAACTGACCTAACCTATCATAACCTTGGCTATCCAAATCTAACCTATAGTATTCGAAGTCTAACTGTGGGGAAACCCGTCGTGGATAGATTTTCCGCTGTTGCATGTTACTGTTGTGGGCCTTTGCACCTTCAGGTTAGGTGCCATACCCTTAACACAATGAGAATTTGGTTTATTGCTTCAGGGATATTATGGGGGAAAGGTGACTGACCAAATAAAAAAACATATGTGCTAGCCAAACTAAGGTTATTCTGCCATAATCTTCATTCTTAACCAAATACTTCACTCTACGCAGTTAGCAACCACAGCAACAAGAAACAGTAGATTATAGCCCATAATGTTACAGGAAATCTGTGAAAATAGTCATTTTGTGAATTCATTAGTCAATCTGTGAAATGAATTTTTAGTCCAGGATGATTTTGGTTACATTTCAGTGAAAGTCAGGTCAGGTTTGGCTGAATACGGCTAAGTTGGATTAGATTTGATTAATTTAGATTGTGCTCTGTCCAACTTACCAAAACCTAGTCATAACTTATTAACGAACCTATACTAGCTAGACCTAACATTACTCGAACATTACCAAACCTAACCTATCCCTTCTTAAATAATACTGTATATTACGCTCACATAACTACAACCTTTATTTATACTAATATAACGGAGATATTCCCAATCTAAGTTAAACAAAATCCATTTCACAAACTGACTAGGGTTTTCATGAAACTACATTTTCCATACACTCCCTGGAATATGAAATTTGCCTGCAAATAGGCAACCTGACTTACTTCAGATCAGTAACTACTAGGGTCAAAACTGAATATATCCAAATACTATTAATTGAAGTACTGCAGTACCTCTAGCTGAAGCTGGTGGGTTAGGCTTACACTAGGCGTCACTAATCCAACAGAAATCACACTGAATTGTTAATATATTCTGAATATAAATACCTATATGCATTGAGCAATCAACTGAACATTACACACACGTTTCTGCAGCATTTTATGACTAAATGTATTGAAGAAATAGCCTTCAACAGTATGTGCCTCTACCGTCGAGTTGACTATACCCAAATACCACACATACTCCACAGTTACGTCATTATTACTAGAATTATGATATCTTGCTACCCAATAACTACTTCCGACGCAAACCATTCCAGTCCAAATAAGGTAATGAGGCAGTAATTCATCTAAATACAAGCGAGGAGCGCCACACACGTCATCTACGACTTGTTGTTGTTGTCCCGTAAGGCGCTAACGAGCAATGTTTTCCAAATGTCCGCGCACAGCCAAGGTTTTGAGTATGCGCCTTTCACGGAAAGGTGATGTGTAACGGTGCCTTTGGCACAAAAGGCGCCGTTAAAACCCCTGGCTCTAGTATCTACTGTATAGCTTGTTTCCTATGAGACTTGCTGGCAAATAATTACAGGTATGCCTTATTAGTTAATTTCTACATCTAGTATGTTAATATTCCCTTGTATGTTATTATTTTATACAAGAAAACATCAATACTATGTGACAGTATACTGAATATGAGGCTGCTAGACATCGAGCAGCATGAAGAGCCGCCATTACGTGACAAAGCCCGACGCATATATGTTGGAGCCTTTATAAACTATACGAAACGAAATGCTACGATACGAATATACAGGGTGATCCACAAATAACACTGAAGACACATGCAGTGCGGGGACGGTTCAGTCTACTGCATCTTTTTCAACCTGAACTAAAATTGCCACCTCTCCATCTTGAACACATGAGTTGTAGCAATTGATTACCACTAGAATATGATGCTAGTCACGAGAAGGCGATATGGATAGGATAGAGAGCAGTAGTATTGTCTTATTCTGCCACTGACCTTCGTGAAATCAACTGTAAATAGACGGAAATCTAGGCCAAGTTAAGCTAAAAGGTCGCGGGAATGGTTGAAAGAGATGAACAGATGATACTGGGAATACACTGATAACGCTAACCCGAGCCGTCCCCGCAACACTGAAGGTAACGCCCGAGGGAGTGGAAAAACAGCATTGTATGTGGACCACCCTGTTTATGAAGATAACCTTGTCGTTGGGTGTTGTGAATGTGTGACTGAAACTACAGACTCCTTTCCCTGTGATGGATAGAGATTCGGGTTAGTCAACTGTCCATCTTGGCCATGGACTGACTTTCTGAGCAGAGCCGTACCACGAGAACACGAAGTCACAGGAGGTCATCTTACTTACGATTGGGATTTCGTTGTATGAGGGTTTTTTGATGTCTAGACCCCTAATATATTCTTATTTTACATTTGCTATCACCAGACGATTATATTCAGCTTAGGAGAGGCTTTTCGAGCTGGAGGAGTTAGCTTATGGCCTTCATTAACCCCTTCAGTACGGTGGACGTTTTTAAAGCCGAAAAAATCTTCAGGAATTGACAAGAATTAAAAAAAAAAAAAAAACGTCACTGGAGCGAAGAGGCTAAACCAGACTTAATTCTCACACCGGCAGGAGGTACGAGGAAAACAGCACATCGGAGAGGGATGACGCCTGTGAGAGCCCAAGCATCGCCTCTGTCAGCTTTGATGTACTCGCTCCCCTGTCAGGTCTGGTATGCTCATGGCCTACCCCAACACCCCGGCTATTCTCTCCTACGGCACCTGCACCACCGACTTCACCCTTCAGCACTTGCAGGTACTCCGTTTTATCTCTGAACCGTATTGTAGGTAACAGAGAAGGCTTCGTAGCACCTCCTCCTTAGCGATTTATTTTGCATGTTACACTATCCTCTCCCTCAGCATCTCCATCCCCAGTGACTGCACCCTTCAGCACTTGCAGGTACTCCGTTTTATCTCTGAACCTTACTGTAGGTAAAAGAGAAGGCTTAGTAGTGCCTCCTCCTTAGGGATTTATTTTTTATGTTACACCTTAGCTTAAACCTAACATTTTGCCTTCACAGGCTTGATCAGTGGGTGTAAGGAGTCAATCATGTAGTGGAAGTACGGGTCTGAGATGGGGATCCTGAGACAATATTAATATTCAAATTATGTAAACAGTTTAAGCTTTTTCTCCCCTCGTTACCAGACGTGCTGAGGTCTTGGTTTTAAAATGTGGTTAATCAAGTTTTTTTTTTCTTTAGCAGAGTACGTTGTAAGAACTTGGACATAGTCTGGATATAGTTTTGAAGGATTATGTCACACCTCTGGCCGGCCATTTCTCTCTGTTCCATCTCTCCGCTCCGTTTCGTCTCCTTCCCTCATATCCTATCCATCATCATCGTCATCATCCTCTCTTTTCTCTTATCCTCCTCTCCTCTCTATCATCATCATCATCATCATCATCATCATCATCATCATCATCATCATCATCATCAGATCCCTTTCCCTTCCTCTCCCTTCCCTTCCTTCCTCCTCCTCCTCCTCCTCTTCCTCCTTCTCTCTTCCACCCTCCCTTCTCTTCATGCTCACCATCATCAGTATCTATCTCTCCCTACAGCGCAGCCATAACCACGTCCTTCACCCCATAGGGAAGGACACCACTTATCTTAACTGTCATGAACTCGACGAAGCCATCACTCTCAACGCCGGGGACATCGCCTACATGTGAGGGACCCCGCATGCACAGTCTGATTCTTGCAGCTAGTCTAAGCACGTAAATCATGGTCTAATCCATGCAATTCAGTCTTATCTCATCAGTCAGCATCTTATCGCAGATTTTGTGTTATTTTCAGCGGTCGAAGTTTGATCCTAGCAGTCAGTCTAATTAGTTTTAAAACAGTAAATCATGTATACGTAAAAAATAAGAAGGCCTTTTTTTACGACCTTTCCTTAATGTTTTATTTTGTCTGGTACACCGTGATTTTCTCTTCTGTGGAATTTATGGGTATTTAGTGCCGATAAATATTGTATAAACATCATACCAGGGAATTTTTAAGGACCATATAACGAAAATTTACTGATTATATAACGAAATTTGTACGGACCATATAACGAAATTTTTACAGATCACATGACGATTTTTTTACTGACCATATAACGAAAATTATACTGGCCATATAACGAAATTAATTTTCCCAGACCATATAATAAAATTTTACGGACCATTTAAGTAAATATATACGGATCACATAACGTACAACAATTTTTTTGCGGATATTATAGCGAAATTTTTACTTATCATATAACGAACTAAAACATTGAAAGGAAAAGGTCGCAGAAAGCCAGTATCCTACTTGTCTTGTAGCTCTTTACAAGATTCTTTGTTAGTAATTCTCCTTTGCATTTTTGCATCATCGGCAAACATATTTAGATAGCTTTCATTTCCAATATTATTATCTATGTCATTTATATACACTAAAAACATATTTGGTGCTAGGACTGAGCCCTGTGCAACTCCGCTAGGCACTTCCCTCCATGATGAGTAATTTCCCCATAATACTGTTCTCATTTCCTTTTTTTTTTTTTTGAGAAAATCTTGCATCAAACAGTACAGTTTGCCTCGGATTCTTCCTTGATGGTACGGTTTCCATAAAAGTCTTCAGTGCGGTACTCTGTCAAATGCATTCTTGAAATCTAGATAGATACTGTCCACCACTCTGTCATAGTGGCTTAATAATTTAGTAACACATGATTTTCCCTTTCTGAAACCAAATTGCCTTTCTGTTATCATATTCTGTTCTTCTAAATGGTTTACTCAAACTTTTCTTATTAGCTTTTCGAGTATCTTACTTATAACACTGGTTAGTGATGCTGGTCAGTAGTTGAGTGGATTTTGTCTATTCCCTTTCTTCAATAACGGGGCAATGTTTTCTTTCTTCCAAATATCTGGTAGTTTACCTTGACCTAAGGATTCCTTGAATATTAACGATAATGGTCTACTTAACTCCTTCGCATATTCATGTAGCACCCAACATGAAATTTCGTCTTGGCCATTTGCTTTTCCTTTGTCTGATTTACTTAACTCTTCCTGTATTTCATTTTCTGATATTTGTATATCTGGTAATATGTTTGGGCATGTGTGTTCCATATCATCCCACTCAAAATTATTTTCTTCTGTAAAAACTGATTGGAAATTCTTATTTAGTGCTTCACGAATATCTTTCCCTTTTGTATATAAGATCCCTTCATAAGTAATGGACTGTATTTTATCTTTTACTTTGGTTTTGCTTCGGATGTAGCTGTAAAATAGCTTCGGTTGATCACTACTTTTGTAAATGATGTCCTCCTCAAACTGTTTTTGGGCTTCTCTCCTAATTCTTGTGTATTCATTTCTTGCATGTTTATAGTTGTTATATGCCCTCTCACTATTGTGTCTCCTGTATCTATTCCACAATAAGTCTCTTTTTTCTTTTGATTTTTTACATTCTTTATTGAACCATTTGTTTATTTTCATTTCTGTTTCTTTGTACTGAGGGATGTAATTTGGGACTCCTATTTCATCAAGTTCACAGAATTTTCTATATATAACATTTAAATCTTGTCCTCTAAGCTCTTTTTCCCAATCTGTTTCTAAGAAGTATTTCTTTAGGTCATAGTAATTGCCCTTTTTGTAGTTAAGGCTCTTTTTGTAACTTTCATTACTGTTAACTATGTCATATGCAGTCCTGAAGTTGGAGTTTAATACTGCATGGTCGCTTTTGCCCAATGAAGGGTGATACATAATACTGTTAGTATCATTTTGTTGCCTAGTAAATATAAGATCTAGTACTGATGGTACATCAAGTCCTCTTTTTCTGGTGCTTTCTTTTACATGTTGCGTTAGGAAAAACTCCTGCACAAGGTCCAGGAGCTTTTGGTCCCAACAGCTTTCCTGGCTTTTTGTTTCTAGAGTATTACAATTTATATTTGTATTGAAATCTCCACATAGTATAATTCTTTCTGATTTCTCCTCCATTCTATGTAGTAATGTTCTTAAACTCTGAATTGTACTCTCTGCCAGTTCTTCATTCGCCTTTTTCCCAAACGTTTGGTTTAGGTGGCGTGTTTATTGGTAGGTGGTGGTGACCATCATCCACTCACTTGATGTAGTGCTGCCTACTTCTTCCTTAGCCTTTATCATTCTTTTTCTCTGCCTGCCCTCCTCTCTTCCTATTTCTCCTATCTTTCCTGTTACTTCATATTGCTTTTCATTTCTTTACAGGTGGCTTTACATTGAATGGCAAGGCCAAATGGTTTCCTGTAAGCCAAGAAACCATTTACAACGCTGGGTGGTAACCATATAACCACACCATACGTGCTCCCTACGTGTCAACAAGTGGGTTGATGGAGGGTTAGTGCCCCTCCCTTTAAAACAAATGGCCACCCCTTACGGGATTATGGCGTCTGGCAATAGATAGACAGATAGTATAAATTTGCCGCAATTAATTTCCCTTCAGATGTGCTAATTTCTATTGCTATCAGTTCTACCTGTGAGGGTATATCTAGTTCTATTTCTTTGACTTGCAGATTGTTCTTTGTTAATATTATAATTCCTCCTCTTTTATTTAAGCTCCTATCTCTTCTCCATAAATTGTATTCCTCTAGGTTTAGGGTGTCATTTGATATCCTTGATGTTAATTTTGTTTCAGTTAGGCAAACAATATGTGGTTCCTTCTCTTTAATATAATCATTCATCACTAATAATATAGATACCATTCTATCTATATTTGAATACATCAACTTAATCATCTTGTTTACAGACTTGTCAGGAATTGGGTCTACTACCTTCCTCCTTTCTATTCCCTCCTGTTTAAGTACCTCTTTCGTACCTGCAATCTTGTTACTTTGTAAAAAAAAAATGTGTTCTTCTCTTCCTATGATCTTCCCTTGTTCTTTGTTTTTGCCTACTCCCTCTTCTCTTTTAGTAATCCCAGTGTAATGCTGTAATTTATATATATAACATAAGTATAATAAGTAATATAAGTGTAATATAAGTTAGTATAAGTATAGTGTAAGTGTAATATATGTGTAATTTATGATAGTGTATGTATGATGTAAGTGTAGTTCTGGACCCTGTTTAAATCGATGCAATGCATGGGATGTGGACTTTAAATTTTATTTTTTGGGCTTGATCTTAGTTAAAGTGTAGTAGGGGAATATTATTGTTAACATGTAAGACCGTGTGGAGCGGGTTGGACGCGCAAATTCATGTCTGTTTTTGATAAAGAGGCGAAGAAAGTTGATTCGAGATAAAAATTCGCGATGAGTCGTATTTGCACTTGGAATTCAGAATTTTGTAGTTGAGTTTGTGTTTATCATCGTGTTGTACTAAATAATAATGTCTAAGAGGTTAGGTAAAGTCTGATTATTGATTATGGTCATCGATAGCCGCGAAATTAATTTATTTTTCACTGTCGCTAGATCATGAGGCCAGACAAAGAGCGACGCCTGGTATTAATTATTTCAACGCGTGAGTTTAGGCATCGTTTAAACTGTTAGACTTATGTTACTGCCACGAAATTTAAATCATCATAAGTCATTTTCTCTAAGTAGAGGAGTGTGAAAATTCCTTGTTGCAAATTCCTGGACGATTGTAAAATAAGTTGACTGTAGAGTAATTAGTCGAGGCCAGAACCGGTTGTAAGAACATCGCGGGATCCCCGGAGCGTCCTGGCCATAGTTGCCAACTTAGCGCTTTCCGCGCTAGATCTAGCGCTTTTTCATCATGCTTAGCGCCTTTTTTTTCGTGTATCGCGCCTTGGCGCATTTTTAGCGCTTTTTACCTATTCTAGCTCCAATTTTGGTGCCTTTTTCATGTTTTCCGGTCGTCAACGAGTCCTGACTCTTAGGTAACTATTATTTTGATATTTTATTTTGATATTAATGAAAAAGAAGCAATAATATCAGAGACGACACTACTTTTGAAGTTTTGACGGGTGCAGTTCCTGTACAGTTTGTGGACGTTCCTTTAGACTCCCTTGAGGCTTGACTTTGTCCGGTTCAGTTCCCGTCCACCCACACAACCGTGGATACCGTGCGGAAGACTGTGACTGTCTCGGTTATCGAAGGGGAGTAGGCTACATAGTAACAGTAGTAATTATACTAATTAAGTACGTTGTTCGTTCCCCTGCGGTGTGCACCACTCAAACATTTAAAATGAGCAAGAAATACACACAACATTTTAGAAAAGAGTGGCTAAGTAACCCCAAGTATGAAAAGTGGTTGATGAAAATTGAGGGAGATGAAACGAAGTGTCTCTGTAAATACTGTCATTGTCCACTGTCAGCTAAATTAAGTGATATTGAGAGACACAGAAATACAACAAAACACAAAAAAGCAGAAGAACCGTTCAGTGGCAAACGACAAACTTTCATTAATTTTGAATCAGTAAGTAACAATGTACGAGAAACTGAGGGTTGTGTGTCGCTTTTCGTAGCCGAACATTGCTCATAGTGTGGTAGATCACTTCAGTGAGCTTTGCAAATCATGCTTCAAAGATAACAAGGCATGCAAAAATCTCAGACTGAAGAGGTCGAAGTGTAGTGCTATTGTATGCAATGTGCTAGTCCCCCATTTCAGTGGTGACCTGAAAGCTGATATAGGTGACAGGAAATTCAGCCTGTTAATTAATGAAAGTAATGATATATCTGTCACGAAACTTTTGGGCATTGTGATAAGATACTATTCTGAGAGTAAGAGATGGATTGTAGTTACTTTTTTAGATCTCGTTCAACTGACTGCATGTGATGCGGACGGAATATGTGATGCTGTGAAGAAATGTTTGCAAAATCATGGGCTACAGCTGCAAAGATTAATTGCTATCGGAACTGACAATGCATCGGTCATGACGGGTATATGCTAAGCTGAAATGTGAGGTTCCCCATTTGAAATTAATCAGGTGCGTTTGTCATTCGTTACAGGTTGCGGTATCTCATGCTGCAGCCGAGTGCCTCCCTAGGAATTTAGATTTCATGATAAGGGAAACGTATAATTGGTTTTCTCACTCGGCAATTCGACAAGCTAAGTACAAGGAATTGTTTTCTGTGATAAATGATGGCCAGGCTCCTCTGAAGCTAATACAGCTAAGCCAAACACGCTGGATGTCCATTGTGTCAGCCATTGTCAGAATTTTGCAGCAATGGGTTGAACTTAAGACTCATTTTGAGATCGCAAGAAGAGATGAACGCTGTTTCACGGCTCAACTTCTTTACGAAATGTTTGATGACAAGAAGAACTATGTATTTCTAATTTTTCTGAAGCACATCCTGGGAGAAGTTCAGTCTGTGAATAAGAAGTTTGAGTCGGAGGTACAAGATCCAACTAAATTGCTTAATGACCATGTTTCTCTTGTGGATTCTATTACCGCAAAGATTGTAATTCCTGGAAGGAAACTAAAACTAGGTGAATCGTTGCAGAACTACTTAGATCCCCATCCCTACTTAGGGTATGAATTTGAAAAGGAAATGAAGCAGTGCAAATTTCCCCAGGAAAGGGAAATTCGTGAAAGATGCATACAGTTTGTCTTAGAACTTACACAACAGCTTCGCCAACGCTTACCAGATAATGTTGAAGTGCTAAAGAAAATGTCAATGCTGAGTGTAAATGAATGTCTAAACCAAATCAAGCCTGGAATACTAGAACTAGCACAGATGTTTGTTACTAGTGAAGAAATTTTGACACGCATAGATTTCCAATGGAAAAAACTTCACTACATATCATGGAATCATACCTCAAACACCCTAGACCTCTGGGCAGAAATTGCTTCTTACCGAGATGCATCGGGAGAAAATCATTTTTGTGACCTTTCAGACTTGGCTTTGACATTACTTAGCTTACCTCACTCAAATGCTGATGTCGAACGAGTGTTCAGTCACATGAACATAGTGAAATCCAAACTTAGAAACAGGTTGAATCTCAAAAGTTTAAATGCAATATTAACAATTAGATATGGGCTAAAACGACATGGATCTTCATGTCATAACTACAAATTGCCTCAGGAAATACTGAAGAAAATTGGTACCTTGAGAGCATACGAATCGGAATCAACAAAGCAGCAACCAGGAACAT
>JAGKTI010033047.1:0-11763 GCA_018397915.1 Birgus latro | reverse complement strand
GTGTTTCATTCCATTAGACTATTGTGCGTAATGATATCAGTGTTTGTTGTGATTCCTGTGTCCCCTGTAATTGCCATACGGAGTCAACTGGATCACCTGTTCACTCTTACAATATCCAGTTCCATTACGTCCATGGCAAACTGTTTCTGTTGATCTCCTTATATGCTACTTACCGAGTCTGGTTACGAGCAAGGGCGAAGCCCGCCCAAGTCTTTCGTCGAGTAGTGGCATTTTCTCACAAATGAGTGGCCTGACCCAGCCCGACCAAACCCGGCCCAGCCTGACCCAGCCCAACCTGACCCAGCCCAGCGGTAATGCTATTGAGAAGCTTATATTTCGGCAACCACAGGGCCGATCACTTCGTGGTTTGCACCATATGACAGTCCAAGTCTTTAAGATTTATTTTTGACAGGTTTCATCACACCCAGTCGGTTCACGTGGCACGTCGCACGTGTCAAATGCAGCATGTCGAAAATCTTCGAAATAGGGCCAAAGGCCAGACAGTTTGTCGTAAAGGCATGAAACTTGGTAGGTAGATAGCCATCAATATACTCTAGGCATTCTCGGAGTGTATGGTGACAAATGCTTTCGGATTTAAATGGTCTCGCTCGTACCTCGCTGACAAAGGCGTTTTACTGGTGCAGAGTATTTGTTTGTGGCAGTTGATCTTTTCTCACGTTACTGTGTTTTTGTAACTCTTTAAGACCATA
Source organism: Birgus latro (assembly GCA_018397915.1). NCBI lineage: Eukaryota > Metazoa > Arthropoda > Malacostraca > Decapoda > Coenobitidae > Birgus > Birgus latro. The sequence continues at coordinate 11,053 of JAGKTI010033047.1, read as the reverse complement.
CTGCTAAGGATACTTTACATGCAATCATTCCCTCCGGTAACGAAGTTGGAGGAGGTTATGTATTTACCGATGTTTGGCTGTCTGTTTGTCCAGATCCTATCACCAAAAGTTTTCATTGATTTTCAATTAAATTTGGTGGAAAAGTGGGCCATGGGCCAATGAAGAATTGGTTAAATTTGAGGGCAGATCCGGATTCGGATCCTGATCCTGTGTATATCTTCAAACGTTTTCAGTGATTTTCAATAAAATTTTGTGGAAGAGTGGGCCAAGGGTCTAGGAACAATAGGTTAAAATTGGGGGCGGATCCGGATCCTATGTATTCCACACATTATCTCCGCGGAACCGAATCCGGATCCTTTTTAATGGCAATGGAAATGGCAGACGTATGCGCTCTCTGAGCGCTTTATAGTTGATCATGTTATTTGTCCAGTCAATTGCCATCAGCCATTAATACCGATGACGGTTCGTAGTTCAACAAGTCATTTTTAATGAGCTTTGTATGCAGTATAATAGCAGTAAATGTGATGTCATACCCAACAATTCTGCTTCCAATGGTCTTGTCAAAAGACAAAATCATAAGGTGCTGGAGTGCTTTAGGTACTACGTTTCTCAGAGCATCTGTTGGGATGAGTGGGTACCTCAAGTTACTTCTTCTGTTAACAGCTGAGTTATTAGATTCATTTGTGAACCTCTATTTTTTTTTCTTATATGGATTCGATAAATCTCTTCCTATTCAAAGCTACTATCAAAGCCTAGTTCACTCTATAACCTGGACAATTGTGCGAAGCTAAAACTGTCAGACTTCTCGAAAATACACCAGTATAAAAAGAATATTATGCGATGTCTAAAGAAGATATGTTACATTGTTAGCATAGCTCTGCCTCACCTATCACTTTTAACACTGTAGATTTAGTGTTCGCTCGTTCGCTCACTTGCACTTCTAAACTGGATGACAAATTTACGGAACCACACTTTGTGTTATCTTGTAACGGTAACAATTTTCAGATTAAAGACTTGTTATCTGAGAGTAAAGGGATTAACAAATATTATTTTAAGGGAGCTCCCAGGTCTACTCGACCTGCGTAGAGAGAAAAGCTTCACTCAGCAACTTGCTCCACTGTTTCTCGTTTCTCCCTCCGCCTGTCTGAACCACTTCGTTGATTTGAACATTAATGCAGATTCCGTTTTAAAGGTTTGATGTTGTGGAGAGTGTGGACAGCCTACTTGGCACAAGTGCGTTCAGATCATCTCTAAGTGAAAATAAGGATGGGGTTCTTCACCCAGGGGTACTGTAAAGTCCTGGGAGCGAGTAATGTTTGGGAAGGACGCCATAATCTTCAGAACTTGATGAATTTCACACAAGAACTACCCAAATTTGCTAGTCAGCTGTCCACCATACGATCCCTACTCGCTTCCTTATTAAACAAACAAGTGAATTGGTCATTTTGGGTTCAACTGTATGAACCTCTTCAGTGGAAACCTGTTTGGATCGAGAAATTATTCATTAGGTTATATATCTCCCAACCACACAGTGGCCTTTTTGGAAGGTAACAGTCATTTGCGTTCACAAGCGTTTTACTCAAGAGTGAACATATTAAGCTGGGGGTTAGAAGACAGCTACTTACCCAGGTGACCTTTAAAGGTTATTACTGTACTACAATTTACCACATTGGAAGGCAATTTGTTCCATATATTTACAACTCTATTAAAGAAGAAATGCTTAGCTTCAGGAGACTATCATTTGCTAATTATTATATGCCCATTGCCTCTAGTATAATTCGACTGATCAACTGTGAAGTATCTATTGACATCCATGTTGTCATGTCCCTTGAATATTTTGAATACTTGATTTAAATCTACTCATAACCTCTGTTTAGTTAGGGTAAAGAGATTCACGGCTTCTAAACGTTCCTCATTTAGTTAATTTCTCAATCTAAGTATCATCTTTGTCATCCTCTGCTGTACTCTTTCAAGTTTCTCCATATCCGTTTTATAATACGGTGACCCAAATTGAATGCAATACTCCAAGTGCGGGCGTACTAAGGACATATACAAAGTTAGGACAATATTTTCGGATTTATACTGAAATGCTCTACCAATGAATCCAGTCAATTTATTGGCGTTATTTTTTTACAGCTTCTGTACATTGTTTGCTTGGTTTCAAATCGTTTGTTTTGATAACTCCTAAGTCTTTTTCATGGATTACCATATCAAGCTGGACATTATTCATGTTATAAGTAGCTCTTATATTTTTACTGCCAATGTTCAGCACTTTACATTTGTTGATACTGATATCCATTTGCCATGCTTGGGCCAGTTAAACAGCTGATCAAGATCTCACTGAATTACCTGCCTTTACAATGATGTACCTGCACTGTTACCTATTTTAGTATCATCAGGAAATTTTTAAACCGTACAGCATAATCCTTCATCAAATTTCATCTATATATATATATATTGTATATATTTAAAAAAAAATGGACCTAACACTGAACCATGCATGCTCTCCAGTTGTAATGTTTATCCAGTCTGACTCTTTTCCATTTATTACACCTCTTTGCTTTCATTCAATGAGCCAATCTTCTACCCACACAAGAATGCTGCCGCTAAAACCATGTGCCTTTAGCTTCTGAAGGAGTCTTTTGCATGAAACTTTGTCAAAAACCTATTAAAAATCGAGGTAGACAATATCAACAGATTTAGTCTCGTCATACATGTTCAGTATATCATTGATAAAGTCCAACAGATTCGTGAGGCAAGAGCGATTATTTCGCAAACCGTGTTGCGAATCTTTAATGGGATTGTTTGTTTCTAAGTGTTTCACAAACTTGCCTCTGATAATAGTTTCAAGCAATTTGCAAACCACCAATGTTAAACTAATTGGGTGGTAGGTTTCTAGTTGTGCTCTGTTGCCTTTTCTGAATAATTGTGTTAAGTTAGCAAGCTTCCATTCATATAGCACCTTACTGCTTTTAAGTGACAAGTTAAAAAGTTTAGATAAAGGCTTCAATATTGTAGTCTGCAATTCCTTCAATACACATGGAGATATTTTGTCCGTTCCCAGTGTTTTATTCTCTTTTAATTTGCTGATTATAAGTATTATGTTGCAATCACTACCTGTAATGTCATTGATTATGTTGCCCCCTTCTAAAGGAACTCTGGAAACTGCAGGAATCATATGCATATTTTCTGTTATAAATACTGAAGCAGAGAAAGTATTAAGAATTTTCGCGATCATGGTTTCATCATCATTGTGCTCTCCGTTATCAGTGATTAACCCGTCCTGTCCCGACCGATTTCCAACCTCCGATATCCCCCAGTCCCGAGCAATTTTGGAATGTTTTTTTTTTTTTTTTGGCTCAAACCTTCGCTTTTGGTGAGAAACATCTAGAATTCATAGAGAAATCGCTCTCCTGAGGCTATAAATGGTGCTACAGGTGATGAGTCAGCCTTACATTTTCCCTCTTTCTCAGGGTACCTGGCTAAAGAAAACGAACTATGGAAGGGTTAACTAATTCAAGCCACTTTAAATTACATATTCATTTATTTATTTGGTACGAATTTATGTGTAGTGCAAGACTATATTTGTTTTCACACATTTATATAGGCAATAGAAGCATAGTTCAGTCACCAAACACATCCACATATGGCACCTTCCTTTATGACATTACCAACTCACCTCTTCTGTTTGTTTCTTGGTCTAGCTTCTTTATTTCTTTCTCCTCCACCTCATGAATCACTTGCACCGTGAATTTTGTCATTGGAGAGACCGTGGGGCAACATGTCTTTAATGGCCAGGTCACTGCTAACAGGTGAATTGCTAAGTTTGGAGGGGAGGGGGGGTCATGTGGGGCATCCCCACTTGACAGCAGATAGAGGAAGGTATCCCACATATGTCTACCAATAATCACCCATGAAAATTGAAAACTTGTGCAAATTATGACCCTTGCAATTGTGCGATGTACCTGTACGTCGATGGGTCTAGCTGTGACAAAACGTTGCGACGCACCCATACGTCAATTGGACGCCTCAGGTTAAGGGACCGATTGTTGAAGTTATTACCTTTTTGCTTCTTATGTAACTGAAAAATTCCTGGTACTTGCAATATATGCCTCCAGGTTTTTCTTACTGCATTTAACAATCTTGGGGGATTTCCATCGAAGGACATTGTATTTATTTTTATCTCTTTGACTCTTTGTGATATTATAATTTTTATATGCAAGTTTTTATGCTTCCAGACAATGTTTAATGTCAGAGTTCCACTATTTGGGTTTAGAATTTTTGACAGGCCTTCTGTTACACATTGGAATACATAACCTGACAGCATTGTAGAGAGTTTCTGCAAAAAAAAAAAAAAAAATCCATGCATCATTGATATCTGAAGTTTCGACAACGGGATGACAGTCACCTGCACCTACAATTGCCTTTAATTTCTTATAATTTGCCCTCTTAAAGTCAGGCACTTTCTTGCAACTGGCCCTGACATTGTCTTCACTGAATTTAAAGTTAAATGTAACCATGCGATGATCACTTGTACTAAATTCTTCTCCTACAGTAACGTTACTCACTAAATTTTCTGATGTGGCTAAGAGAAGATCTAGGACTGTCGGGTAATTTACAAATTGATGCAAAGAACTTTCCTGCAAATTTGAATAATGGTCCAACCCTCTGTGTGAGGATAGGGCTTCTTCCCATTTTGGAACTGGTAAATTAATATCCCCAAATATTACAGTGTTTTCCATAAAAGAGACTTTTGCAGTTTGATTGTAGATTACATTGTCAATGTTGAGTGGCTGACCACGTGGACGATAAATTAATCCAAAAGTGGTTTTATGACAATATTCATTTCTAAGCTGAATATAAATAGTGTCAATGTTTTCATTACATGGTTTGGAAATTAAGACTGGATGAAATCCTGATTTAGTATATAACAACACGCCGCCCCCTGTGCGATTCTTCCTTTCACTACTGAAAATGTGATAGCCTGGTAAATTAAACTCTTCCAGAAAATCTCTTTTCTCAGTATTTAGCCATGATTCTGTTATACCAATTACATCAAAGTCTTCCGTAAAGACAAGGGCCTCAAAATCAGAAAATTTATTATGCAGACTACGTGCATTTACCAGATGTTTATGATGATGGGAGGCTCCATTACTTACTGATTTATCGTATCACATGATGTCTACTTTCGCCTGCCGTGATGCTTGTTTTTTCTCCAGAATAAACTTACTGCATCACTAAGCAAACGACCGAGACGGGCAGACCAAATGGTATTCAGGTGTAGTCCATCATCCACAAATAGTTTTCGCTGCTTGTAAAACTGGTTCCATGTGTTGACGAACTCAACTTCTTCCTGTAAGCAAAGTGATTTGACTTTGTTATTTATACTAAATGCTCTGCTGAAGAAGAAATTCCCTGCATTAATCCTTGGGAGTATGCCTGAAATTGAAATATGCTTAGAGTTCTCCTAGTAGCGTAAGGTCATATTTCGGCACTTCTCCATCAGCTTCTCCGATCGGCTTCGCATGACATCATTGGTAGGCTACCTGTATGAATGACAACAAGGCTGTCATTTTCTGTATTCTCAAAAACGTCCTCCACATCCTCTGTTACTGTTGTAGTTGTTGCCAAGGAGTTGTAGTTCTATAGAGATGTTTATTTTGTTGTTGAAAATAATATGTTGTAAAGATAACCTCAGTTCACTTGTTGTCAATGATGGGAGGAGTTAAAGATGAGTTGTGGTTGATTGCAGTTTTATTGTCTTCAACGGGAAACTGATATTAATACTGATTGTTAAGTTGTGAGCTACTCTTTCTCTCACAACATTCTCTCTCTCTCTTAGTTAGACCCGTCTTCTCGTTTCTTCCCTCCTCTCTCCCTGCTCTCTCTCTTAATACTGATCTAGGTCCCATTCTTTCTGGTGTAGGAAAGCCTTGTCACGTGGACTAGACATGTCCCGGAACCTTCTAGAACCCTGTATGTGTGTATGTCTCTTCCTTAGTCATCTTCCCGCCGTACAAAAGTGCGAGCTATGTTACTTCCTACTGTGAGCTGTGTTACTGCCTACTTCCTGAGTCAACCTATATGCTCCCAGCCATTGTTGTATGATACTTTAGATTCCTAACATCGCTTGGTCACGCCCACTGGAGTACCTACGACAGCTTGCAATAATTACATCTAGTAACACATGGCCTTGTAAAATGACAATGTATAACATTATTTTAAAAACATAATATACTATAAACGTGTTGTACACACAATGGAATAATTGTAAATACGTTATATATGCAATTGAGTAAGTAAAATATTGGAGTATATAGAATATTGTATAACAGATATATGCTTACATGGAAGAGCTTTACTATGCTATTATAGCAAAATTTATTAATATATTTGTAATGCATTTTATATGAACTACAGTGATACTGTTATAAGAATTGGATACTTGTATATTAAGTAATAGTAATTCACTTGTGTGTGTGTGTTTTTTTTATATAAAAGTTTTTCGTTTAATTATTATTTACCTATATTAATTTCTTTTACTCAGGGGGTCTCACTTGAATGTTCACTCTTCCTCCCTTGAAAAGGGACTCCAGGTTGGATATTCTTTTTTGCATTCTGTGCATAGCGAATAGTAATACACCAAAGACAATGGAAAAGATCACAAAAACAGTAGGAGCCAGGCTATACACATCACAGGGGTTGAACATACTTACACTTATTTCTTCCAAGGGCTTGATTGTATCATTAATTTATTTCATAGTTTCAAAATCAGGTGAAATTAGCTTAATATTTGTGCTCATGTTCAAATTCATCTCAGGTAGTGGTTGGAAGTATTTGTGTGTGTGATTAAGAATGGCATAATGATTGTTTGTAGCTAGGGTGGACAGGGATGGTGTAAGTACAGCACAGTAGTCAGGTGCTATGTATAATCCCGATGCTGTGGTATGAGATGTTGGTGTATCTGGATAAACTATTAAAACTGATGTGATATGAGTGATGTAAAAGAACTGGGAGTGCCCGATGTGCTGATGATATTAGGTACAAAAGCTTCAAGGGGTCATGTATCATCAGCAGATTAATAATAACAACCCGAAAAAAACAGCGGATGAAAATTGGAAATGATGTCAGTGCCACAGATTTGCTCCTTGCTTCACTTCCGCTCTAGATGTGAAGTGAGGCAAGGGCGAGGGGGAGTGGCCAGCCCGCCAACTTTCAGACGCTGTTTTCTCGACTTTTTGTGTATGTCACTTGCATCACTTCAGCAGGGGACGCCTCAATTACACAGTGCAGCTACATAGCCAAGGATGTGTACGACATGCAATGGCGTCATTTTGCCATTTTGTGTTACCCAATTGGATTTCTCTATTGTGGCTAACAATGTTCTTTTAATTGTAGAAACATCTGCTGTTATTTCACCTAGCGCAGAACTAGGTGTATGTTCTCTCATAAGATCTACAATCTTATGTATTTCTGGACGTATACTTGGCAAAAAATTTATACCCCCAGAGAATTTCTTCAGAAATTCTGTCTTGTACTCTTCATATGTGTGAGCTCTTAGGAGCTTATCCGACTTAAGTCGGATGCCGGACATTTCTCATAGTTAATCCTAGTTGAAAGTGTGGCGATTTTCTCACTCTCGTCTGTTACATGTCTCTTAACGAAGATCTGTTTCCACTCGTTTAAAAGAGACATTATGTCGATGAGGTCTTTCTCTGTGCCTGAAAATTTTGGGGTGGTTGTGTCCTCATGGTAAACGCATAAGTTGTTTGCTATGTTGGTTGCTTGATTGGTTAAGTTCACCTGTGATCCTTATCGTCATGTGAAGGAACAGTTGAATAAGTTCTACCTGATCTGTGAACCCTTTTTATTAGGTTTTCGTACGTATGGATGAAAGCTCTAAAGTCGTCACTGTTTACATCCGAAGGAGGTTTCCATTCCTCCACACCATGATTATCATCACCATCATCATCAAATTCACTATCATCATCTATTTCGTCATCTCATCTCTACTTTGTGCGGAATGTGGTATGAGTCTTTTGTGTACTTGATGCTCTCCTGATTGTTCTTCTACCCATGAATCGGTATTTTCAGCTAGTTGTGAATTGGCATTCGCGACCGATTGTTCATCGGTATTTGCTGATATCTGTATTTCGTTTGGCACTAAATTTGGTGGGGATGAGAATATGCCTGTCATATCAGTCAGCTAAAAGAAACTCATTTTCCTAAGGAATCGTGTTATGAAATAATTGATTTATGTACATGTTAACTATATAGGTGAAAAAATTAATATTAATAAAGAAATGATGGTAAGATTGAATATGTGTATATCTAAATAAACTATGAAGGTTTTGTACTTAATCATAAGCTCTGTGATGAAATGAGTAAACGTATGATCACCCACTTGAAAAATAGATGATGGTACTCGGTGGCTCAGGTCCGGGTTGACGGAAGAAGTCACTCAGCTTGTTGATCAAACAGTGTTGATTGAAGGAATCCTCAGATCAGGGTTGACTGAAGGAATTCTCAGATCAGGCTTGATTGAAGGAATTCTCAGATCAGGCTTGATTGAAGGAATTCTCAGATCTGGGTTGATTGAAGGGTTGATCGACCTCCCATTCTCGAACCTCACCTAACAGAACAATGTCGACTTATCCCCTCATTCACTGCTGGAGGTAAATGAATATTTGTACTAGTGAGTAGCAGTGGTGGGTAACAGTGGTGATTTAGGTGGCAGGGTGGAGGTTGTTGTTGATTTCAGCTGAACTCTTGACCTGTGTGTCAGCTCTGCAAAAACGAAAATGGGGAGTTGTTGGAGAGAGGGTGTGTGGGGTTGTGAGGCGAAAGTTTTAAGTTATGAGTCATCTTGTTTTCTCGTTTGTTGTATAAATGTATGTTTCTGATAGAGTTGCTTGTAGACTTGTTGGCTGGTAGGCATTGGTTCGTAAGTTCGTGGCCACCAAATGTTGTAACGTTGTTTCTCGAAGTTTACCGTTGCGCCAATGTAAGTAACGCAATGGGTTCGTAGTTGCCACTGCCGACCAAATGTTGTAGTCGTTGCCAAGGGGTTGTACTTCTATAGAGAAGTTTATTTTGTTGTTAAAAATAATATGTTGTAAAGATAACCTCAGTTCACTTGTTGTCAATGATTGGAGGAGTTAAAGATGAGTTGTGGTCGATTGCAGTTTTATTCTCTTCAAAGGGAAACTGAGATTAATACTGATCATTAAGCTGCTAGCTACTCTTTCTCTCTTGACACTCTCTCTTAGTTAGACCCTCTCTTCTCGCTTATTCCCTCCTTTCTCCCTTCTTCCTCTCTCCCTGCTCTCTCTCGTAATTATGATCTAGGTCCCATCCTTTCTGGTGTAGAAAAGCCTGGTCACATGGACTAGGCATGTCCCGGAACCTTCTTGAACCCTGTATGTGTTTGTCCCTTCCTTGGTCATCTTCCCACGTTACAAAAGTGCGAGCTATGTTACTTCCTACTGCCAGCTGTGTTACTTCCTACTTCTTTAGTCAACCTATATGCTCCCAGCCATTGTTGTATGATACTTTAGATGCCTAACATCGCTCGGTCGCACCCGCTAGAGTACCTACGACAGCTTGCAATAATTACATCTAGTAACACATGGCCTTGTAAAATGACAATGGATAACAATATTTTAGAAACATAATATTCTATAAATATGTTGTACACACAATGGAATAATTTTAAATATTTTATATGCAACTGAGTAAGTAAAATACTGGAGTATATAGAATATAGTATAACAGCTATATGTTTATATGCAAGAGCTTTACAATGCTAAGATTACAGCAAGTTATTAATATATTTGTTATGCATTTATATGAACTACAGTGATATTGTTATAAGAATTGGATACTTGTATATTAAGTAATATTAATTCACTTGTGTGTGTGTTTTTTATATAAAAGATTTTTGTTTAATTACTATTTACATACATGTAAATATTTTACTCAGGGGGTCTCACTTGAATGTTCACTTTTCCTAACTTGAAAAGAGACTTCAGGTTGGATATTCTTTTTTGAAATTCTGTGCATAGCGAATAGTAATACACCAAAGACAATGGAAAAGATCACAAAAACAGTAGGAGCTGGTCTATACACATAATAGGGGTTGAACATACTTATACTCAGTTCTTCCCAGGGCTTCATTGTACGATTAATTAATTTCATAGTTTCAAAATCAGGTGAAGTTAGCTTAATATTTGTGCTCATGTTCAAATTCATCTCAGGTAGTGGTTGGAAGTATTTGTGTGTGTGATTAAGAATGGCATAGTGATTGTTTTAGCTAGGGTGGACAGGGATGGTGTAAGTACAGCACAGTAGTCAGGTGCTATGTATAATCCCGATGCCCCGATTCTGTGGCTGAACGAACTATGAAAACTGATGTGTTATGAGTGAAATAAAAGAACTGGGATGCCCGATGCGCTGATGATGAATGGTTTTATCTGATGACAATATGAAGTTGCGGTGATTACATAGGATTATATAGGAAAGCAAACAGCAACAGAGCTTCTTGTCCTTTCGAGGCTGCTTGTTACATACTGTAGAAGGCTATGACTAAAAGATCTATCTTTACATTCTTAAGGATAAGGATAGTAGAGCAAGAAGCCCTCCAGGAAAAAAGTGAGAAAAACCACCATGCAGCGTGGAAAAACTGACATGGAAATTTCATAGGAAATACTGGGAAAAAAAGGTCACATTCAATACTACTTTATCTGTAAGATACCTGTTTGAGTAACCTGAAAGAGAAAGTAATCAAATAAACTAAAAGCTATGGCATGACATTATAAACGGGTACGTTGAGTTAATGGAGCGTCTGTAGACATAACAACGTGAATACGGTAATCCCGTGGTCTCAGTTGGACACTGCCAGAATTCAAAAGATATAGATACCAGTGAATATAGCTAATTAATCCCGTGGTATCAGTTGGACTCTGCGGGAATTCAAAAGTTACAGATACACGTAAATATAGTATCCCGTGGTCTCAGTTGGACTCTGCGGGAAGAAACTTAAAACATTATCACC
>JAGKTI010033046.1:0-11764 GCA_018397915.1 Birgus latro | reverse complement strand
AGAGGAGAGAGTGAAGGAAAGAAAGACAGAAGAGGGAGTGTAATGTCACCCTGAGGCAGAAGGAAGAGGAGAATAAAGGAAAGAAAGACAGAACAGTCTGGAAGGAAGAGAGGAAAGGGCAGACGCCTAAAGCAGCAGTATATCGAGTGAGTGGATGGTGAGCGCCCCCACCTACCACTAATAATAATAATAACAATAATAGTAATAATAATAACCTTCCTCTTGTCTTTGTTTCCTTCCTTCTGCTTCTGTCTTACTTTCCTTCATAATTTCCTCTTTCTTCTTGTCTATGGGTGACTCTACAATGAGTGACAAGTCAAATGGTTTCCTGTACACCAGGAACCATTTACTACACTGGGTGGTAACCACATAACCTAACTATGGCTCCTGCTGGTTTAGTGGGTAATTAAGGCACTCCAGCTGGATTGAGCCTGTGTAGGTTAACATCCACAGGGTGGTTGGGGTTTACTGTTCATGTAATGCCACTCAGGGATGTGTGAGGCTGGTCACTCTCATCATAAATGTCAAGTCCAAACTTGCCTAGCCCCAGGCTCCTAGACTCCTCATGGGGAAACACTGGTCTGGATGATGATGATGACAATGCAATTACAAAACTTAACAGTCTTCAAACTTTAACTCCCATGATTATCTAAAAACCTGAATTTGGCATATTTGTCACTCCAGCATCAAGAAATGTGCCTGACAATGAGATACCATGTAAGGACATAAGAGAAAGACCTCTGGTTAAGTAGGAGTAACAGCTAAAGCTTATAAGCAAGCTGATCATAGAAGAAGAATGCTTTGGTGACAGAAAATCATGGAAAGACAAACACAGAAAGATGGAGAAACTGACTGAAAGACAGATACAGACAGACAGGACAGAGAGAGAGGGAGACAGATATTCAGTTCCATGCACCTCAATTCTTCAGACACCAAACACCATGGCCTGTATTCTCAATGGCTAAGGAAGCTCCCTACCACTTTTTCCTAAGTGATTTATTTTGCTTGCTACACCTTAATGTCCTATTCTGTGTTACATAAACCCAACCTACATTGCAATACTCTGAATAAATAATGTACAAAAGAATATTAACCAACCAAATTTAAAAGCAAACTGCTAACGAAGAGGTGCCAGAGAGCCTCCTTACCCAATGAGAATATGGACCAAAGTCACAGCTATATCAAGACTTCAAAGTTAGGTACATTTTACATCACAATAAGAGTACCTGTTTATATGTTAGCGGTCGTAAGCTTAACCCAAACACTCTATTTCTTTGTCTTGCATCACGTCACAGATCATTATTAACAGCTACATTCTAGATGACATGAGAAAGTTTGTTGCACCTTTTTCTTAGTTACCAATACACCAGTCCTGACAGCCCTAGCCTGTATTCAATATGGACGGTGGGTGTTAGCGCCAAAGTGGTGACATGTTGAGGTGTATGGTATGTAGGGGGACTGCTGGGCCTTGATAGCAGGCTGTAAAGCCTATGCCCAGAGTCGGACATATAAAAAAAAAATAAAAAAATAAAAAATAAATAAATAAAAAAGATATATAGTTGGAGGTGCTCACCGTCCACTCACTCGATATTGTGCTGCTCTCAGGTGGCTGCCCTTTCCTCTCTTCCTTCCTTCCTCTTATGTCCTACTTTCCTTTTTTCTTTCCTCTTCCTTCTGTCTATGGGTGACTCTACACGAAGTGACAAGCCAAATGGTTTCCTATACACCAGGAAACCATTTACTATGCTGGGTGGTAACCATATAACCAAACTATGGTGCATGGTGGTGTAGTGGGTAGTGGGTAATTAACCCCCACCATGCATATGATGCAATATGCAGGCCACCCCTGGCCACGCTAATCGCCTCATATGAGGAGATGGGTCTCCTCACCAAAATTTCAAGCATGAGGAAGCGTCAGTGGTTTCCATGGGAACATTGAGTCTCCCTCTACACCATCAGAGCTGTTGCCAATCCCTGCCACACCGCAGTTGCCAAATACACTCGACCCTCGCTTTGGCAGACCACTATTTCCCGGATATCGGATTTTCCGGACAAAAAAATGGAAATTCTGAAACCTACATTTTCAAATTTCTCGCACGCAGCGATCCCTTACGTTTCCCGGTCAAAGCCCGGGCCCCCCAGCTAGGTGTCCGCATTCGTGCCAATCATTTGTTTACTGCTGTCTCATGGTGTAAAGTGGCTTTACATTTGAGCATTATCTGAGCAGTTTATAACTCCAGGATGGCATCACCAACCCCAAGGAAAGTGACCAAGTGCACACAGAAGCCTGTGCATCTCTCAGTGTCCCCAAAACTTGAGCTAATAAGGACACTTGAGGCTAGGAAGTCTGTCACTATGGTGTGTAAGAAGTATGGTGTAAAAAAACTGACTGTATCTGATATCAGAAAAGCAAAAGAAGAGCTGCAGAGTTATGCTGTGAAGTTTTCTATGTCTGAGGCAAAGACTGGATCAGGTAGAAAACATATGAAAACTTCAAAGAGTGTTGACTTAGATGAAGCTATGCACAAGTGGTAGGTTCAACAGTGAGCTTGTGGTGTCTCAGTGAAAGGTGTGGAGCTCGTTGCCAGTGCTGCAAAGCTTGCAGCACACATTAGTATCGCTGATTTTAAGGCAAGTGATGGATGGCTGCCATGGTGTGAAAGTGTCAGGTGAGGCTGACAGTGCCGATGTTGAGAGTGCTGAACCATTTCGATTGAAGTTAGATGATCTTATTAAGCGTGAACATTTACCACAAAGTCAAATTTAAAATGTGGATGAGACTGGGGTTATGTGGCGGGCCTTAACTAATAATAGCCACGCAAGGAAGGACGAGCACAAGGTGCCAGGTATAAAGATTAATAAAGAGCGTTTTTTTTTTTTTTATGCAAGAAAGAAGGAACCAAAGGCCAGGGCCCGCATACTGTTCCTTCCAAGAAAAAGTAAAAACAATACAAAAGAGAGCCAAATTCAAGATCCATTCATTTCGAGATGCCTGGACACACTGCGTTTGAAAGATTGGAAATCATAGGAAGCAGGGAATACAGACAGAGGGAGACAGTTCCAGAGTTGACCAGTTGCATAAATGAAGGACTGGAAGTAACGGTTAACTCTTGCATTAGAGAGTTGGACAGAAAAGGGATGAGTTTGTTGCTAGACGGGTACTACGTGCCCGTCGTAGAGGTGGAGGGATGCAAGCAGACAGTTCAGAGGAACAGTGACCATTGAAGTAGCGATAGAAGAGAGAGAAAGAAGCAACAGTGCGGCAAAGAGACAAAGGTTGAAGGGAATCAGTAAGAGGAGGAGAGTTAATGAGACGAAAAGCCTTTGACTCCACCCTATTGAGAAGAACTGCATGTGGGGAGCCTCCCCACACATGAGAGTTGTACTCCATACACGGGCGGTGGTAATGCTTCAGGTACACACAGGCTCAAACTGGCAATTGTGGGGAAGTCTGCGAAACCCAGGGCACTTAAGGATTGTATGAACGAGCTTCCTGTACATTATTACAGTTCTAGCAAAGCGTGGTTCACCAGCTGGATCTGTGAAGACTGGTGCCTGAAGTAAGGAACCACCAGGAAAAGGTGCTGAAAATCCTGCCTGCAGAAGTGAAGGCATTAGTCCTAATGAACAATGCCCCCACCCACCCCACCCAGGATGTTTTGCAAAGTGCTGACGGAAAGATAAAATGCATGTTTTTACCACCAGACACCACCTCATTGATCCAACCAATGGATCAAGGCGTAATCAGTTCACTGAAGCGGAGGTACCAGAGAAAATATCTTGACAAAGTGCTGGTTGTGTTGGAGACTGAGACTGACAGGGGAGATGATACAAGAGGGAAGAGAACCCTGGAGAATATTAAATCATATAATATCCGCTCCACCATCCACAACTTGGCTGAGGCGTGGGGAGACGTTAAGCATCCCACGCTTACCAACGCATGGAAAAAACTCCTCAAGGATGAAGATTATGACTGTGATTTTGAGGGGGTTCGAGGGATCAGACTTCCATGCACTTCTCCATAGGGAGTTACGCTAGATGACATAGATGAGTGGACAGAAGAAAATGAAGCTGCAGAGGGGCATGAAATATTGTCTGAGGAACAGATAGTGGCAACAGTGACTGGGGAGAGGAGCAGTGATAGTGAGGAGAGTGACATTGAACCGCCAACATCTGTTAAGATGTCTGTGGTCAGGGAATGTGCAGATACGTTACTTAAATTTGTGGCAAACAGCAACAACAAGGACATTCAGGAGCATTATGACCAGCTCCGGCTTCTCCGTGCAAAAATTATTGTGATGCAGCACCAGGCTGGTCACCGAGATTGATAGTTTTTTTAAACCATGCACTGCCAAGCCATCTTCTCCTTAACCAGGCCCCAGTGGTATAAGCCAGTCTGCCACAGCCAAGCCACAGCCTCCTGAACCAGGCAGCTCACCTGCAGCTCAACACGACTCCAGTTGTGCTACAGATTCACCTATGGATGTCGTGTCTGACTTCGAATAGTTTAAGCTATTTGGGGAACCACTATACAATCAAGGCATACACCAATATCCTCTCTACAATACAATACACATACAGTACAGTATGTTAAATATACAGGTATTTATTTTTCCTTTTATATAGTCATATGTTGTAAACCATGTTTTGTATGTAACATGTTATGATCATGGCATACACCTGCATCCTCTCTACAATACAATACATATACAGTACAGTATGTTAAATATACAGTACAGGTATTGATTTTTCCTTTTATATAGTCGTATGTTGTATATCATGTTTTGCATGTAACATATGCTACGATCACAGCATACACCTGCATCCTCTCAACAATACAATACAGTAAGTACATAAAGAACAGTATGTTAAATATATTTATTTTTCCTTTTATATAGTCATATGTTGTAAACCATGTTTTGTATGTAACTTATGTTGGTACATGTAATACTGAGTGCTGGACAAAGTGTGGGAAAAGTCCAGGGCGGGTACTGAATAATGGTGATTGCCAGACCGAGTATGGTCAACTTAGGAGAGTGGGCAGTGGCCCCCGGACTTTTGTGATTCCCGGATTAGACTTCTCCCCTTTCAGTCCACCAAATCGAGGGTCGAGTGTACTACATATTTATTAATTCAGATATGCAGGCCACCCCTGGCTGCGCTGATCACCTCATATGAGGTGATGGGTCTCTGCGCCATAATTTCAAGCATGAGGAAGCGTCAGTGGTTTCCACGGGAACGTTGAGACTCCCCCTACACCATCAGAGCTGTTACCAATCCCTGCCACACCACAGTTGCCAAATACTGCATATTTTACAATTCAGTTCTCGTTTGTAGCCCAGCAATGGCAGATTCACACCTATCTACCTCCCACAGTGCTGGTGACTTATCACCACCTCACACCCACCCAAGAGGCGTAAATCACAAAAAGACGAAGGTGATGAAGAGTTTGAGCTCAGAAACACTTGACCTGATGACAAAAAAAACAACTTAATATTAAAATAAAAAGTCCAAAAAAATAACTTAGGGAAGGTAATGGGGTCGATAAGAATTGGCGCAGCAGGGGTTAAGACGCTCCAATTGGATTGAGCCCATGTTGGTTTATATCCAAAGGGTGGCTGGAGTTTACTGCTCACGTAATGCCACTCAGGGATGAGTGGGGCTACTTAAATGTCAGGACCAACTTGCCTGGCCCTGGGCTCCTACACTCTTCATGGGGTAACACAGGATTAGATGATGCATGTATGTATATGTATGCTTAATGGATATTGCACCTTGATATACTCTTGGATAACTGACATATTTCTAGTACAGCACTGACATATTTTGCCTTAGTAACATGTATGAGAATAAAATGGTGTAATATGCCAAAGAAACTGTTAAGGATGGAGGTGTTATAAAATCTCCAACATCCTTTAGAATATGAACTTAAGTTAGCATATCAGCTCCTGGGCAAAATAACGTGATATAATGGATACTAACTTGGCGTATATATTGTATATCTCTCATAATGAATTTTTGTTCAGACTTTCACAGATGATGACACAATCAGAATGGACACTTATAAATGTACTGTATTATAAAGCCTGAGATCAATAACAAGAAGGCAAACCCCAATTTTTTATGTTAATTTATTTAATAACTGTAACTGTTAAATGTGATCAGCCTCTCCCTCACATTACAAAGTGTAATCAGCAATGATACATATAACATAGACATGTTCCATCATCATCACGTTTCAGAAACTATCATAAAAAATTGGGGGATGTTCACAATCAAGTGCTCTCAGACTAACCTACATCAAGTAATCACTCTAGTGTCTCTAATTAGAAACAAAATACCTGACTATAGCATACAAGCAATCTCTATTTAACACCGAAGTGTCCCTCAAAACAGATTCAGCATGTTAAGTAATGCCTATTTTACCGAGAGGAGCAACATAAACGAGGATTTCTAGCAGATTCTGTATTTTTGCATTCTAAGAGATATATGAATCTTTAATATAAAACAATATTTAATACAGTACAAGAAAAATGAAACCCAAAAAAGATATCTGTGAATGGGCTTTGCATGTGAGATGGAGTTAAATTCCATTGGTGTGAATGATTATAAAGCTCATTTTTTTGGGTGCTTTGCTGACAGTTCTGCTTTTGTGCCTTTCCCTTCTTGTTTCTGAGTCCTGTCCATCTCACTTTTCAATGGGAGGTAAGATGGTGGTGATGATGATGATGATGAAATACATGAATGCTGAACAAAAGTAAAACAAAAAATATCCCTGTCCAGCTGGTATCCTTCAGCATCCTTAGAGCAAATACAGTATGTGTAATATTGGATACATACTAGAAAGAAAATGGGCAGCATCTTCTCTTTAATGCTACTGTGAAATAATACTTTGTTGGGACACTTTTAAATAGAAATTACTTGTACCAATAAAAAAGCCTTCTGCTAAGACATACCAAACCGGAATCAATCCCGACATTCTACTGAGGATAATCAACACTGACAACAAACAAATTTAAGATTAACCTAACACATTAAATACAGTACATAAAACCAAAACATACAGAAATACAAACGTGACAATAACACCTGTACTTAACATAACAACATCTGTACTAAATGAACACTTTGCTTGAGAGCTGAATTTGATTACTTATATCCACTTTAGATCTGCATTTGATTATAACCTAACAGGTATTATTCATATTTCCTACATCAGATCTGCAGGTGATTATCATCCATCCTGAAGATGAAATAACAGCTGAAATTCTAGTTTCCCACATACTGACAATGTTTATGGATCTCATGAGGGTTCAAGTTGGGCTCAAACTATTGTACTGAGTACAGTTATATGCAATGCATTCTGCTATTTACAAGGCTAGCTGTTTGCCCTATTCAAAGGACTTTTGTGGAAGCATGTAGCACTGTTGTTAAAGAATGAAACAATTTCTGCCCAGATGCCCTTCCAAACATCTACCAATGGCTTTTAGATGGGATCAAATGTTTGTCCAATCAGTCAGCAGCATACACACAAATTCACGAGACAACAGCAGCTTCAAAATACAGTACAGTGTATGCAGTTTCTGTCCATGAGTAAAATATCCATCATTTGAACAACTCACAGCAACGTGAAATCCTGACCCATATATTTCTTCCCTGTTCAATACACCAGTAATACCTAAATTACTGTATGGCAAGAATCACTAACTCTTATTTACCATAATCTGGGATACAGCTTACATACTATTACCTTAAATATTTCGTCATTGTAAAAAAAAAAATTATTATATGCATACATCCATACAAAAAATTATTTAGGCTATCGTCAAAATGGCATAATACTGTCGTCAATAATTTTCACATAAATTAAAAAGCAAATATCAATATATTCTCAGTTAATGATTCAAAATATCAACCCTTTTCATATAATAAATGTCTTTTAATCCTTTCAATCCAGTGACATACAGTGTGTATTTATTATATTCCAGCTACCTTCAGATGACTTTACTGTTTTATGGGAGACTGAGTGAAAGGGTTAATGAAGGCTATATCTAACACTTCCAGTTCAGAAAGTCTTCCCTATATTGAACAAAATCATCTGAAGGTGGCAGGAGTAAAATAAAAAAAAACGTCAATAAAGTGAAGTGGTTTCCTTTAAGTCTTGTTACTAGCTGACATTTTCATGAAATTTGGGTATGACCTCTCATAGTAAAAAGGACTGGTGTTTCTTGTTGCTGTTGATTAACCACAGTTTGTTTGGCCAAGCAAACCCTTCAACCACAGGCAAACAACTGCCTCTGCAGGGCCATCCTGTGCACTGAACCAATTCTCTTGCGGCTGACAGTGCCTCACCACAGCGAGGCACAGGAATAAGTGTGGAGGTTTGGTTCCTGGATGGACGTTATATTTGTGTCTTTCCACCCAGTTAACAGGGCCACCACAGCAGGCTCCACTATACCCTGTCATTTGCTTATATGGTTACCACCCAGCATTGTAAATGACTTCCTGGCTTATAGGAAACCATTATGCTTGTCACACAGTGCAGAGCCACCTGAAGTGAAAAGAAGAGTCATAACAAGTGACAAGAAGGAATGGAGGAGGACAAACATGGAGATAGAATGAGAAAAGGGAAGAAGTGGCCTGCATTACATCAAAGGAAGAGGTTCTTCCTAAGCTGTATAAAATCATCTGGTGGTAGTATGAATAAAACAGGTAAAATGTCACTGGACTGAAGGAATTAATTCCCATTTAACCCACTGAGTCCAAGGATGACCTTTTTATTCTTTCCATCTCCTGATTATTTTTTTTCAGTTTAGGACTTTCATTTTTTTTTCACTTGAGGAGTTATATGTAGCATTAATGACTTAATCTCAGTTACAGTAGGTTAGGTAACTCCTTTCACATGAAAGCCCTTTCCTAAGTTGAATAAAATCACATGGAAGCAGCAAGACCAAACTAAAAACATATCACCAGGACCCAATGGGTAAAGAATTTATTAAGCTTCATTATAAAAAAAAAAAATAAATAAACTGAAAAAAAAATTGGGAGTCCCATAATACAAAGATGAAACATTGAAACTTCACAAGGCAAGAGCCAAAGCAAATTTCAGAAGTTATGACAGAGATGAAGTGAATTTTACCCCAAGCATAAGTTTGCTGAAGATTAATTTTATGCTACATTCCATTTGCACCCATTTAGCAGCAATTTATCATATACAGATACACTGGAAACATCTAATGACACTAACCTAACACCTTTGGCATAATAATATCAGGGAAAAAGGCAATTTTTGTTTGTTTGTTTGTTTCTTTTTTAGTGTACAAGACACAGGTTGCTTTCTCTTTCCTGATTTTCTGGATTCTACCTCACCCCACCCTTAGGTGAGAAAAAGTCTGGATGAGAATCAGTACAATTTTCCTCAACATCATCATTTAAAAGATTTTTTAAAAATTAGTGTACAAATGCCATAATTAAAATTCGTACTATGCAGGCACCTTACCTCTCAATCCAGAGATTACATCTTTGTAGTACGGTACCATAGCTATTACTTATAGTCTGTCAGCTTTAGATTGGCACAGATTTTTATCCTTTTGCAGCTTATTTCTTGTAGCACAATGGCTGAATGAAATGATACCAGGAATAATTGGTCATCTTCACTTCCATGGCATTTCTTTACAGAGAGCATCATACTCCAGTGTCAATCTCTTGTAACAGCTCAGCATTCAGGATGGATAGATGGCAATATCAGTCCAAGTTAAAGTGAACAAAGTATACTGTTCACCTTTCTCTTCTGCTCAGCAAATGACATAAATTCATGACAGTCCACTCCACTGATTTAACACTTACTGCAGTCATCAAATATGGTCAGTTCATCAGATATCCATTCACCATATGCCTCTTTCAACTTGCTTCTTTGAAAGATATAACTGAATAAAGTCAATATTGATGACCACTCTTTTTTTTCTATATTTCACTGCATTTCAAAACCATGCAAGCCTGTGTGGCCAACTTTCAGACATACTGCTGATAACAAAGGCTGACTGGGTTAATTCCCTGAGGAACATTGTAACAGCACAAACAGTTCATTTTGGCTTCAGTTTTTTTTAACTTCAGGGATGAAGTTCTTTCCCATTCTATTCCAACACTAGTCATGAACTGCTCCTAGATCAGCAATCAATACTCTTTCCTAGTTCATTTCTCCTTCCCTTAACTTACAGTACTCTCTCCTCGCTCATTTCTCCTTCCCTTAACTTACAGTACTCTCTCCTCGCTCATTTCTCCTTCCCTTAACTTACAGTACTCTCTCCTCGCTCATTTCTCCTTCCCTTAACTTTCAATACTCCTTCCTACCTCTTTCTCTTTGCCTTAACTTTCAATTCTCTTTCCTAACCAGTACTCATTTCTCTTGACCCAACAGATTCCAGTACTTTTTCCTCATTGCCTTAACTTTCAATACTCATCCTATGTCCTTTTCTCCAAATCCAACAGAGTCCTGTCCTCCCTGCCTTACCTCTGTCCTCACCACCACACACAACAACTCAGTGGCATAAAACTCCCCAGTTCCTGTTGTGCATGTTCATACAGCTGCTGCTGCGGTGGTGGAGGTAATGAGGGTCTGACTAGAAGGGTGCGGGTCAGGACAGCGGTAGCCGGGGTTCTCTATGATATTGGGCAGCAGTTCGATCTTCTCAGCATCTTCATCTATGAAATATGTATCATATATCAGTCTATAGTTTTTATTATGTGGAACATGACTGTGCAACACATATTTTAGGAAAAGAGATGGTTGATTACATATGAGTCTGGGAGAAATAGCAGCCAGATTGACTATTTCCTGGTCAGGAGAGCTGATAGGAGGTTGGTGAGGGATGTTAAAGATATAGGGAGTGAAAAGTGTGTGCAACAACACAAATTACTGATATGTGAAATGGTGCTTAAGGAGCTGGTGATAAAGAAGAGAACCTATGCACCTACGAGGAAAATATGGAAGTTGAAAACCAAACAGTATGGGATGACTTGTATTGCAAGATGAGTAGAGTTGTGACTGAACAGGGAGCTGTTGACAGAAGTGTTAATGAAATGGACAGAGCTTTCAAGAACAATCTCCTGAGAGTTACTAATTTTGTGTGGGGATGGACGAAGAGCCCACCAAGACATAAGATAACATCGTGGTGGGAAGAGGGTGTAGAAGCTGCAGTTAAGGAGAAAAAAGGCTCCTAGGAATGGAAAAGGAGTGGTAACAAAGAGGAATACCTGGCTGCCAAGTACAGGGATAAAGAAGGTATACAGTGCAAAATCTGTGCCCCAGAGACTTTTACTGAATAATCCTAATACCTCTAAAGAATATGGTATGTAAGGTGACAAATCAGATGAAGTGGGAAAACAGGGATATACAGTGGAACAGTTGTGAAGAATGTTGAAGGAAAAGTGGTGGTGAACAGTGAGGATATTAAAGATGCCTGAAGAGGGCATTATAACCAGCTGCAGAATGAGGAGCCTGACTGGAAAACAGAAGGTTTGGAGTCAGCAGATCCAGTGTTTGGCCCTTAGCCTTTGATTGCTGTGGCTGCTGTGAGCAAGGCAATAGGCAGGATGCAGTTGGAGAAGGCAACTGCAGCATCTGGGTTGACTGCTGAAATGCTGAAAGTCTCAGGAGATACAAGAGTAGGCTTAGTTGCTTATCTGATAAATACAATGTGATAGGTGGGGGCGCTCATCATCCACTCACTTGATGCAGTGCTGCTCTCAGGCACCTGCCCTTTCC
>JAGKTI010033045.1:0-11764 GCA_018397915.1 Birgus latro | reverse complement strand
TCCATCGGCGCATCATTATACATACAGACTCCCTCTCTTCTATACATGGCCTTCAGCAGCTCAATTTCAAAGACAACAGGTTCCTACTTACCTCCATCCTGGCTGTTGCAACTACCATCGCTAGCCGGGGAGGTGAAATTTATCTACACTGGATTCCTGGACACATTGGTATTATGGGCAATGAGCGTGCTGCTGCTGCTGCTCGCCTCGCTTGCACTCTCCCTATCATCACCTTTCCTTTACGACCTAGCTTATCTCGCATCCTGCGACAAGTAACTGATGCTGTCCACCGTCTTTCCCGGGAAGATCATCAATTCCTGGTATCCGAAGGCTCTCGCTCTGCCACCTGGTATGCCATTGCTACAACCTATACACCTGTTGATGTACCCTCTGGCACACCCAATCACCTTCTTGTCAAGCTTCGCCGGTTGCGTCTGAGGTATCCATGCTATAACCAGATGACTGGTGGAAACCCGGAGCCGTGCCCTCACTGCTTCGGCATTAGTGCAACGCCTCTTTTACATTATATTCTTGACTGTCCTGCAACATATTGTCTTCGGCGTGGCCTTGGTGAGCAGCTTCTCAGGGATGACGACTATCGTTTGGCTGCAGACACTATTGCTCGGGCACCTGCTTCTGTGATTTTGGGGGTTGTGGCTACCTACCCTCCCCCACGTTAACATGTAACCCTAAATCTTTGTACAGTTTTTCTCTGACGGGCTTTTGTTTTTGCCCGTGTCCTCCCAATGGGGAGGCAAATCTAAATCATCATCATCAACCTGATAGACATGAGTAGAACATACATTTGAATACTATTTTTTTCCCAACCCATCTTCTTTATAGGGCCATGATTATTGTAGAACTCTTAGTTTTGTTAGTGTAAACCTGCCGTTCAACATACACAGTTTTAGCTGGCTTTGGGTAGAATAACATCAAATATTGGTAGCTGTAACCCTCACACCCTCAAATCGCTCAGCTGGGAGAGGTTCACAGACTCGCACCAGATGGCAGGAGTACCACTTAGTGCACTGGCCCATTCCGGCGGAAGTTGCTGGGCCGCTACATGGGGATGCTGAAAAGCAACTCCCACCCCGAGTCTGATGAGGGTTGGTACTGTCGGAGAGTAATGCTCCCGGACTGCTACCTCGGGTCTGGTCAAGTTGCGGGGAGGAGGGGCTTATGGGAGAAGGTGAGGTAAGCCATTGTGGCCCGGAAGGCCGATTCACCTGTGAGGTGAGCATTTCCTCCCTGTTTTGGTGGTTGGTGTTATTGTTGGTGTGCATTTTAGATTACCAGGACAAATACTTCCATCTATACCTCACATGTAGACTCACTACTATACTACTACAATATAATCAAATACGAATGAAATTTATGTAAAAAACACATAAAAAGGAACAGTTACTAAGTTAATGGTCCTGAACAAAAAAGAGGTAATTCACAATTATATAAGTGTAAATTCCCCCCTGTGACTCAACAGTTATGCTACGTTTTCAAGGTTCTTGTCCCTCAGAATGCATGTGCCTGTGGCAGAGTGCTTTTATGCCACGTTTCCAAGGGCTGACTCCTCGTACCTTGAGCACGTGAGCCTAAGATTGGGTTCTTTGTCTAGACTGGGTCAGCATGCAACAGATAGGGCAAGGCACAAAAACTTGGCAGGAACCAAACAAACAAATATATATTGCCCAAGTTACTGTTATGCTGCGTGTGTAAGGGTGCGACTTCTCGTCCCTTAGAAACGGAGCCTGGAGCGAGATTCTCTTTCTTGACCGGGTTGGGCTCTTTTAAGACATTCAGTGGGAACAGGGTAACTCAGGGCAACAACCTTACACGTATATTACCACAAATTACAACACTGTTACAATGTACTTGGCGCACTTTACAAGAAAATAATATTGCACACAGGTAGACATGGCTGGAGAGCTTGGTGACAGGAGAGTGTGACTTGGGCTTGCTGTAGGATGAGGCCCAGTGGTAGTGGAGGGCCCGGGTCAGCGGCCTGCATCAGGTGGCCCTGGGGTCGTTGAGGCTTCCGGGGCCTGCGTCAGGAGGCCGACCCATCAATGTCTTGTCCGGGAGCGGTCAGAGGGCCGTGGTAGGGGGTGTGCCCTTCTGCAGGAGTACGGGGGCTCGGGCCTAGGGGCTGGGCCCGAACAGGGAGAGTAGGCACACTTGCCTGTGCTTACCCTGCTGGCGAGGAGGTCGTCGCATGGGGCTAGGGAGGTCTCGCCCCGGGATCCTGGGGCTACGGCCTCGCTGCTGAGCCTCTGTCAGGTGTGGGCTGCGGCAGCTCGGGGCAACAGAGTCCGACAGGGGCTGCGGCCGCTGGGGATCAAGGGAGAGAGCTAGGACTCCAGACACCAGGGGTCCTTGCCAGGCCTCTTCCAACTGCTGGTCGAGGGGGAGGATGTCCCTATGGGGAGAGAGGGGAAGGGCACTGCTGTGACCCTTTCTTTTTGTTCGTTTAGTGGAGCGGCAAGGTGGCCATCTCCTAGGTGCGTCAAGGTGGCCATCACCATTCCTCCTTTTGTGGAGTTAGAGCGAGGGGCAGCTAGTGTCCGTCTCCTCCCCTTGTGCGGCAAGGTGGCCGTCACCCAGCGTGAGTGAGTGCAGCAAGGTGGCCATCACCCAGCGTGAGTGAGTGCGGCAAGGTGGCCGTCACTTGACCTCCTTTTGTGGAGTTAGAGCGAGGGCGGCTGGTGTCCGTCTCCTCCCCGTGTGCGGAAAGGTGGCCGTCACCCAGTGTGAGTGTGTGCGACAAGGTGGCCATCACTCGGTGTGAGTGTGTGCAGCAAGGTGGCCATCGCCCAGTGTGAGTGTGTGTGGCAAGGTGGCTGTCACCCGGTGTGAGTGTGTGCGGCAAGGTGGCCATCACCCAGTGTGAGTGTGTGTGGCAAGGTGGCCGTCACCCGGTGTGAGTGTGTGCGGCAAGGTGGCCGTCACCCAGTTTGAGTGTGTGCAGCAAGGTGGCCATCACTATACCTCCTTTTGTGGAGCTAGGGCGAGGGCAGCTGGTGTCCGTCTCCTCCCCATGTACGGCAAGGTGGCCATCACCCGGTGTGAGTGACTGCGGCAAGGTGGCTGTCACCCGGTGTGAGTGACTGCAGCAATGTGGCCATCACTTGACCTCCTTTTGTGGAGTTATAGTGAGGGCGGCTGGTGTCCATCTCCTCCCCGTGTGCGGCGAGGTGGCTGTCACGTGGTGTGAGTAAGTGCAGCAAGGTGGCCGTCACTCTACCTCCTTTTGTGGAGTTATAGCGAGGACGGCAAGGTGGCCATCACCCGGTATGGCTGAGGGAGGGAAGCAGCAAGTGAGCGGCTGGTGGCCGACTCCGGGGTGCTGTCTGGGTTTAAAGAATTAGCCTCACTCTGAACCTGGCGATGGCTGGTCTGGCAGAGTGTAATTTGCCATGACTGTAACCTCTGCAGCGAGTTACCTGAGAGCGAGAGGGGCACGCGGGAGAGATGCAGGTGTGCCCATCTTGTACTGAGCCCACGCTACTCATTTCCACTCCCTGGGTATCTGCTCCTGGGGTGGGTGTCTTGCCCAGGTAAGGTTGATGCGGATCTTCGGTATTTCGCCGTGTACTGATGCTCTGCATTTCAGGTTACAATAAAATTATATGCTGGCATCCACAGGCTGGTCACCAGGAGCATGTGACAACTCAAGTCAGTGCTACCAACCGATCATTCGACACAAAGCAGACCGCTCCAAAACTATAGTCTTTCAGCAGATATTTTCACCAAATTTCGCGACACAACTTTTGTCTTTGACTGTATGTGGGTGCTCGCACCCAGGTAAGAGTGAAGGGAGATTTGAGCGATGAGTTTTCCGTGAATGTTGCTGTGCATCAGGGGTCAGTTTTGAGTCCCTTGTTGTTTATCATGGTACTTGAAGCCCTCTCACGTGACTTCAGAGATGGACTCCCGTGGGAGATGTTGTATGCTGATGATTTGGTGTTGATTGCAGAGGATGAAAAGGAGGTGGAGGAAAGACTTAGGAAGTGGAGAGATGGGGAGAGATGGTATTAGGCACAAGGGCTGAAGGATAAATGCAGATAAAACAAAAGTGATGATATCTAAGGTTGGTGGCAGTGCAGTCAGAGAAAATGGAGAGTGGCCATGTGCAATTTGCCACAAAGGTGTGGGAAGTAATTCCATCTTGTGCAGTGTTTGTGATAAATGGGTGCACAAGAGATGTAGTGGTATTAGAGGTAGACTGCGAGATAATTCTGATTTTATGTGTGCGGCATGTCGGGGAGAGCAGGTGGAGATTGTTAGGCGTGAAAGGATTGAACTTGCTGGTGAGTCTCTTGAGTGTGTGGAAGAGTTTTGTTATTTGGGAGACATGTTATGTGCTGGAGGTGGGGCTGGAGCTAGCTCGGTTGCTAGGGTGAGAAGTGGTTGGAAGAAGTTCAGGAAGCTGTTGCCTCTCCTGACATTGAGAGGACTCTCCCTACATGCTAAGGGGTCTTTGTATGCAGCATGTGTTAGAAGTG
The DNA here is from genome assembly GCA_018397915.1 of Birgus latro. Classification (NCBI taxonomy): domain Eukaryota; kingdom Metazoa; phylum Arthropoda; class Malacostraca; order Decapoda; family Coenobitidae; genus Birgus; species Birgus latro. Next base: position 7,265 of record JAGKTI010033045.1, on the reverse strand, counting down.
TGATGCTGTATGGTAGTGAGACCTGGGCAGTAAAGGAAGAGGATATTCGCAGGCTCAAATGTACAGAAATGACAATGATTAGTTGGATGTGCAGTGCATCCCTGCGTGCAAGGTCTGGGGGGGCTTGGGTTTTCAATCAAAGAGTTAAGAGGTAGGATGGGACTGGAGTGTATTCGTGTTGTGATGAGGAGAGGTAGACTGAGGTGGTTTGGGCATGTGGAGAGGATGGGTGATGATAATTGGGTGCAGAGGGTGAGAAGTGTTAATATTGGGAGAGGGGTTGTGAGGGATAGACCGAGAAAAACATGGGACGAGGTCATTAAGTGTGACCTCAGGGTTAAGGGACTGAATAGGGAGGCTGCTATAGATTGAGCAGCATGGAGAGCCGCCATTAAGTGACCAAGGCCAACGCATGCAAGCAAGTTGGAGCCTTCAAAAACTAAATGAAGCGAGGGAGAGAGAAAGAGAGAGGTGATGTGCTGGGCACGAGGACTGTCCCTAGAACTTTGTCTCTGATCCGATAATTTGCCCAGTACGAAATTTGGCAGTGCCCCTGGAGGGGGAATTCCCGTGAGGGACAACACCCAAACGATCTCCATATTTTAGAAGGACCATAGATTGGTTGTAAAAATTTTGAATAAGAAAGTGGGGTTTGAGGAGTTTGATCCCGTGGCATATTGACTGAAAAGGCTTCAAAGGAAATATTACAGAGAGATTGTTGACCATTTGTGCCAAGGCACTAGCAGCTATAATAAGCTGATAAGAGATTTAGGGTTACTCATAGACAGAAACATTCTAATCAGATAGGAAATTCCACACCAACCACCCCGCGCTCCGTGCCCATCCTAGCCCCTGCCCCACCAACCATGACAACCAACCACACCACACCACATCACTCTCAGCCCACCCCCGCTCCCCCATCCCACTCCTCGTCACTGCCCACTCCCTGGCTAACCACCACCGCTACCCGCTCCGGTCGTATCTCATGCCCACCAGCCCGCTACACCTCCACACCTTCGCCCACCCCTTCGCCCTCTAGCAGCCAGCCGCCCACCCCACCCCCCAACACCATCCCAATAACCCTCCCTACTCCTCATCTCGCATGGAAAAACCCACCCCGCCACACTCCCAAGGGAACACCACCCCCACACTCTACCAGCAATATAAACCGCGCCGGACTGCCCTTAGCCAGCATTCGCCTCCAAACCACCACCACCGTGCGCATCACGAGAATCACTTGGATCACCACCTTCAGGTGACACCAACGCGTCCGGAGCACACACCACTTACTACGACTCCTCCAGCAAGCAAACCACTCTTCCACTCTTCGTGTCGCCTACTCCCACCACCTGCAGGCCAATATACCGACCGACCACTGGACTACCTTCCTGTATCACCTCAAACCCATCCACCGAACGACCAACACCAACCTATACCACCTCCAGTCATGGGGTCATGACTTTGTTACGGGGGAGGGTGGTGAAATACAGGAGTTAGGGGTTAAGGCCGCAAACGATGCGATGGCCGATGCAACCGACACCAGCACGCCCAACACCCCCAGTACCACCGGGGGTCCACCACTGACACTGAGCGGCTCGGAGCAGGAACAGCGCACCTGTATCCCTTCCCGGCGCCCCTCTTACTCCCAGCCGATGCCCTGGAAAGGTAGCAGTCACTAGTGCCTAGTCTCTGGCCAAAATTCCACTTGCCAGGTAAGGGGTGGAGTTTACAACTCCATGCAACACCACAGTATTGGCCACAGTCATACCAGGTACGAGTCAGATCCGGCCATAGTCCGTTCCCCAGTTGCATCCCCACTGCAGGATAGGACCGGCCATAAGTCGTCTGACTCCTGTAGTCGTTCCCCCCAGTACTGGCCACAAGCCGTGCTGGGTATGAGGCAGGATCGGCCATAGTCCGTCCCTCTGCTACTAGTCCTCTTTGCTCCATGGTACGGGCCATTAGCCGCACCAGAGCTGCAACCCCCTGTGCCACTACGACGTCAGCCACTAGTCACATCAGGCCAGAGGTAGAGCAGGCCACTAGCCGCCCTGGAGCTGTAGTCCCCTGTGCCACTACGATGTCGGCCAATAGTCACGTCAGGCCAGAGGTAGAGCAGACCACTAGCCGCACTGAAGCTGGAGTCCCCTGTGCCACTACGACGTCGGCCACTAGTCATGTCAGGCCAGAGGCAGAGCAGGCCACTAGCTGCACTGAAGCTGGAGTCCCCTGTGCGACTACGACGTTGGCCATTAGTCATGTTAGGCCGGAGGTAGAGCAGGCCACAGTCCGCTTCTCTCCCACAGGAGATCCTGCAGCCAGAGAGGACCCTTCCCCCGAGCCGTGGCAAGGCCTCACCTGAGGCCTTGGTTCCCTGCAACTCCACCAGTGTGAACAGCAGCCGAAGCGGAGCCCCAGCAGACCCAGCAGCCAACGTCGGGCCCTGTCCACTACTCCCCTGGCCCGAGGTTCCTCTGTGATGACCCTGACGCCAACGCCGCCCTCCAGCCGTTGCCGCAGTCCAGCCGCCCCGGGTTCCAGTACCCTGGGTCCTAGTCACCCCGGGAGTTGCCCCGAACACCAGGGTGCGACTTACCTGTAGGAGGGACCTCTTCGAGTCTCTCCCAGACTCGACGTCAGGCCCGTCTCCTGGCTCTCTTCGGGCCAAGCCCATAGTCCCACAACTACATGTGTGGCCTCACCCAGGGACGCGTCACTCTGTCCTTCCTCCGGACGGAGGAATTAACCTGCAGCCCACCAGTGATAGTGAAACGAGTGGACTTTACCTATGTGTGTGCCTTCTAGACCCAGTTATATGTGTACATTAGTTTAAACCATGCGAGTGATTCCTTATAGTATATTCTTGTGATAACATGACCAGGAGCCCAGAGTGTAAGATTGGACGAGCCCATTAGTAACTTTGGCCTAATTTATATCCCGAGTCGAGTCCCTTGCATCCCCCAGTGAACGAAACACTACAGTGACCAACAGAATAATAATATTATGTCGATCGTGCCATTCCCTTGTTTATTAAAACTCTCCCTCCCTAGTGCTTAGGCACGCGAGTGAAACACCACAGTGACTAACAGAAGGAAAGGATATTATTCCAATCGTGCCTCCCCATTGTGTATTAAACCTCCACCCGCCCCAATGTCCAGGCACATTAGTTATGGTATGTCTAGCCATCTCCAAATGTCCCGCTAGAATACCACAGTTCTCCCTTCAGTGATCCCTGCGCGGCAGACTCTATTCGAGATAGACTTCCGGCCAGGTGAGTGTCTGTTGACACAGGTGTTAACGTAATTCGTATATCAGTGCCGTCCAATGCTATACGAGATTGGGAATTTGTAGTAAATTCATTTCTGTGTCCTGAATCACAAGTGTATTTTATGTGCCATAAATGCTGGGTAAATATTACCATACTTTCCCTAAGCCGGTATAGTGACAGATTTCCAGTCAAGTAAAACTTTGCGTTAACCCCTCCCCGGCCAACCCAGCATCTAGTGTATTTATTGATGTATTATTGTTTCTTGGAAGATATTTGTAATGCATGTGTGTAACAGTCACTGCCCTGTTTTTGTGTCCAGTCCTTTCCTTAGAATTGCCGACCCGGTCTAGAATAGGAACCCGCTGTAGCCTGCGTATTTGAGGGGCGAGAAACCGACCCACAAATACATAGCATAACATAAACAAAAGTGATATTCTAGGACCGGTGATGATACTGTCAAAGCAGAGGGAGTGTGGCCATATGTGGTTTGCCACAAAGGTGTGGGAAGTACCTCCATCTTGTGCAGTATTTGTGATAAGTGGGTGCATAAGAGATATAAACGTATTAGAGCTAAACTGCAATTTGATGCTGATGTGGTGTTTGTGTGTGTGTGTGTGTGTGTGTGTGTGTGTGTGTGTGTGTGAGAGAGAGAGAGAGAGAGAGAGAGAGAGAGAGAGAGAGAGAGAGAGAGAGAGAGCATGTCGAAATTGTTAGATATAAAAGGACTTAACTTGCTCGTGAGTCTTTTGAGTGTGTGGAGGAGTTTTGTTATTTGAGGGACATGTTATGTGCTGGAGGCGGGGCTGGAATTAGCTCTGGGGCTAGGATAAGGAGTGGTTGGAGGATGTTCAGGGAGCTGTTGACTCTCTTGACGGTGCTAAGTGCTAAGGGACCTTTGTATGTGGCATGTTAGGGGTGTAATGCTGTATGGTGACGAGACGTGGGTGGTGAAGGAAGAGGATAATCATAGGCTTAGACATAGATATGACAGTGCTTAGATTTGCGTCTAGTTCATCCTTGAATGACAGACTTGGCGGTGGGGGGGTTAGTATTGCAGTTGAAGAATTGAGAGGAAAGATGAGACTTGAATGTATTGGTGTTGCGATGAGTAGGGGCAGAAGAGATGGTTTGGCCATGTGGAGAGGATGTTGGATGACAGTTGGGTGTGAAGAGTAAGAGGTGGGAACGTGGATGGAGTTGAGAGGCAAAAAAAAAAAAAAAAAGCCCAGAGAGAAGGGACTGAACAGGGAGACTGTCAAAAATCGAATAGCATGGAGAGTTTCAATTAGGTGACCAAGGCCGACTCATGCTTGCATGCATAAGCCATTATAAGCGATACGAAGCTAAAAGTTAACAGGAGACTAATTCGTACCTCATGACTAAGGATCTAACAAAGCAATACTTCCGTTTTGCGGGGGCTCAATTTTGTCAGTTAAAAGGGTGTGCCTGTAAAACCCAGTGAGGAGGGTAAACAAATTTCATTACCAATTGTGCAGAAGGAAGCCTTTGTTTAGGTCATACCTGTGACTTTAAATGAGGACATCTGTAGATGCACTGCCTGTATTTGTGGATGTGGGAGCATCTCATGACTGTTCAGCCAGTCAGACCCTTTGTTCTTCACTTGCATAAATTTTAGTATATTGCAGCTCTCATGATCCCACATCCATTACTTATGTCTTTATATGTGTTGGCCATAATTTTTTTTTATTCCACTGAATGATTGTTTTAATATTTTACCTAGTAGAGTACACTATTTTTCCCCTAAGGCATTCGCAGTGTGAGAAACCGCTTATTTTTGTCAACGCAGTCGTAGAATTTCCGATATGTGGGAGGTGGTAAAATTAATAATACTTTTTAAAATCCTACATCAGTTCTTTTGCCAACAAGTGAATTATTTTTGAAACTCATAATCAAAATACTAAACATGTAACCTGAGAACTGCAGCTGAAAAAAAAATCCATGCTCCCAGTGTAGACAAAAAACGCAAAGCTTCTCAGCTAGCGAACCCAGGTTCAAATCCTCACTGGTGCAGGGAACAGTTTAAGGATTTGAAGTTCTTTACATCAAGCTTTACTGATCTACCAGAAGACCCGCCAACATATCGTAAAAATACCCACACTAATACCAATACACCAGTTCTGTATGAGACAGCCCTAGCATGTATTCGATATGGACGGTGGGTGTTAGCGCTGAAATGGTGACATATAGAGGTGTATGGTATGTAGGAGGACTGCTGGGCCTTGATAGCAGGCTGTGAAGCCTATGCCCAGAGTCGAACACATAAAAAAAAAAAAAAAAAATTGCTTAGTGGCACATAGTGATGCAGCATGCCAGTTTCTATTCCCTCTGACTACAACTGTTGCATCTTTATCTCATTTCTATCGCCACTGCTCCTCTTAACTGTCTGCTTGCATCTCTTCACCATTATGGCAGGTGTATAGCACCTGTCTAGTATCCCTGCTTGTTGCAAGAGGCGACTAAAAGGGTTGGTGATGGGTTAGTGCCCCACCCCGTAAAAACAACTAACTAAAAAAACGAACAAGAAGCCTCGGATCAGGACTGACCAAAAGTTGACGAGAAAGGACCGGACAAAGGACTTGGTAAAGATTGCAACGTGGAATGTTAGGGGTATGAATGATGAGGTGAAAGAGAGAGAGATTGTACAGGTGCTTGAGAGTGCGGAAGTGGATATATGTGGAATAACTGAAACTAAATGGCGAGGTGAGAGGGTGAGACAATGGGAGTATGGATGGGGTATATGCACGGGAGTGGGTGAGAATGAGAGGGCGAAAGAGGGAGTGTGTATTGCTGTGAGCAACAGGTGGAAGGAGAATGTAAGAGAGTATGGATCAGTTGGGTCAAGGATTGTGTGGGTAAGAGTGAAAGTTGGACTACAAATGTGGGCAATTGTGTGCGCGTATTCGCCAATGCAAGATCGTGTAAGTAGAGTGAGAGAAGAGTTTTGGTCAAATGTGGAAGCCTGCTTGGAAAAATTTGAAAGGAATGAGAGAGTGTTTCTGATTGGAGATATGAATGGAAAAGTAGGGAATGAGAAGGTGGATGGAGTAGTTGGTGAGTGGGGTGTGCCTGCAGAGATGGATGAGAATGGCTGTGCTTTAGTGGACATTTGTCCTGGGAGGGGGTTGGTGTTAGCTAATACCCTCTTCAGGCACAAAATGATCCATAGGTATACATGGCGAGTGGTGAGAAGAGAGGACGGTGGAATGAATGAATGGAAGGCAGTGATTGACTATGTGTGTGTGGATGAAAGGATGAGAAAATTTGTAATGGATGCAAGAGTATATAGAGGTTTGGGGAGTGGACTTTCTGACCACCACTTGGTGGTGGCCAGAATCAGAATCCAAACAAGATGGAGGAAGAGAAGAAAGGAAGGACAGGAGGGAGTATTTGTTACAACGAGGGTAGAAAAGTTACAAGAGGATGGAGTAAAGGCTGAATATAAAAGGGAAGTGGAGGAGCGATTGGGTAAATATAGATTGGAGCAGATGGGGGACGTGGAAGGTGTGTGCAAGGCATTCACAGAAGAAATCTGTGCAGCATGTGAGGTGGTGTGTGGGGTGAAGAGAAGACGAAAGGGGGTTCAGGGAACAGCATGGTGGACTAAAGATGTGAGAGAGACTGTGGCACAAAAGAAGAAAGCATATAATGAGTGGATGTGGCACAGGGGCGACGAAGAAGCTGAGAGACGGACGAGAGAGTTATATGTAGTGAGGAGGAGAGAGGTGAAAAGATTAGTAAGAGAGAGTAAGAAGAGAGTGGATGAGAAATTTGGAAGGGATTTGAGTGCAAAGTGGAGGGAATGTAAGAAAATGTTCTGAAAGGAGGTAAAGAGGGCTAGACAGGGTGTGAAAGATAAAAATGGTAGATTACTAGTGGAGAAGGGAGAAAAAGTGAACAGATGGAGAGAACACTTTAATGAACTGTTGAACATAGAGAATGAAAGTAATGCAAGTATAAGTGGCTGGGGAATGGCAGG
>JAGKTI010033044.1:0-11764 GCA_018397915.1 Birgus latro | reverse complement strand
ATAATAATAATAACACTAACAACAGATAAAAGGGCATTGTATTGTAATCGCAGCAAGAATATACCAGAAAAACGTCGTGGTATTGAAGAATTAGCGAGGGGGCCAGGAGACAATATCGGAATATCCCCCCTTCTCCTAAAAACTGAAATGGCAAGAAGAGACGGCCACTTTGGGACGATATCGACTGCTTGGTTAATGTGAATATCTTGGCCATTTACCGAGGGGTGGGGGGGTTGACGATGCCGTATGGATTTCGACGCCCCCTGTAAACTGTGTACCGTTACTGCAAGTGGGATGCGTGGATATGCTGGGGATTGAAGTCTTTCCTGCCCCCTCGAATGGCCGATATTCAATAAGCAATTACTGAGGAGCATTTGATGGCAGGTTTTGCGGGAACTGAAGCCTCTTAACTAAACAGTAACAACGAGCACTTGATGGCAGGCGTTGTGGGAACTGATGCCTTTGAATGTGTTACTGCAGGCGTGAGTTTGATCGCATTTAGAATTCTGAAATGGCACTAAATATATTTTGGCAGGTGCAGCTTTTTGTAGAAAGTGAGTCTTTAGAAATCCTATTGAGAGATCTATTTTCAACACTTATAGCAGGATGTAAAAATAAAACAATTAAAAAGCATACGACGGCTCAGGTTATTGTGTGTTCATGAAGGCGGCGTTTGGGTTTGGTAGGGAATGTAGTAGTTGAAATATCCCTGAATGTTAGAGCTTTAAACTTACTGAAGGAAAGGATGGATAAATATTGAGTATAATGCATACGAGGCTAGGATTTCCTGAAACTAAATTCACTTATATCCCTTTGCATGTTCATCTACAAGCACTGAGCTTTGGTGGGATTGTGTCGGTGTAATTAAATACCAAGTTGTTTGTTATAAGCAAACTCTCCCAAGCAAGACTAGAAATAAAGGTGATCGTGCTGAAAGAGTGTAAAAGCAAACAGTCGTTCAGGTTATAGTGGTCCATTTAATCCTGTTCCACTCGAGGCCAACCTTGTTTCCCCCTCGACCCCATCACTTCTCGTTCTGTCAAGCTTAATCCATGTAAGCTACTCCTCTCTCATTCCATTCTATCCCTTCCCATCCCATCCTACACCATCCTATCTTACCCTATCCCACCCTACCCTATCCCATCCTACCCCATCCCATCCCATTCCATCCCATCCCATTCCATTCCATGCCATCCCTCCAACCCCATCCTATCCCATCCCCTTCCATCCCACTCCATCGCAACCCATCCCATGTCGACCCTCCAATCCCATCCCATCCCATCAAAGGCACCTACATAATGAACCTAGTTTTGACCTGCATTAGTATTACATCAGCTTTATTTTGCTCTGGGAATTAAAACTGTCAGGCTCCTACAACTTACTCTCAGCTGAACAAAATCGTCTGGCGTGAGTTGGAAAAGAATACTAGAGTTATCCCGACCATGAGAAGGTTAATATACTGTTCTTGTCACCTTTGAATCGTCAGTGTCACCATCTCCATCATCATCATCACCATCATCATTGTTCTTACTTCAAATCCACAGTCAGATCCCATCCTATCCATTCCACACTAAGTAAATGGCGCTGGAGAGGGACGCCTTTTCGTGGTGGCACCAATATAGCTGGACGTAACCTCTGCCCGGTTATACATCCCTCAACTCCCTCCCTATGACCCGAAAAGAGGAGAATGACCAGCGGTAGGAGGGCAGCTTCAGCCTGCAGTCCGCCGAGTTCACATTCAGCTGATCATGGGGTTGCAAGTATTATTGTTACTACACCCTTCACTATGATGTATTTCTCCTAAGCTGAATAACTGATCGCCTGATAACAAGAACAAATATTCAGTAAGACATCATTGTGCTTACGGGATTCGCAGAACATCCTCTAACCCTTCACTCGGCAGTCTCTATCAAACTAAATCAAATCATCTGGCAGAAGCATTAATAAAACAGCGAGTCTTAGTTTTGGATTGTAGAGGTCGAATCCCATCCTACTTCATTCAGTCTTACAGAGTGTCTTCCAAAATCCTAAGAAGGCAAATCAAGTCCCCACGTCATCCAGTACAGACACATTCATTCCAACCTGCGTCTGCCCTTACACATCAGCGGTGGTAGTGGTAGTGGTGGTGGTGGCGGTGGTGTTGGTGGGGATGGTGGTAGTGGTAGTGGTGATGGTTGTATTACTGGTGATAGTAATCGTTCCAGCAATGGTTAGCGGTCCTGCCACCTGCCGAGCGTCTAATTAGTCAAAGGTTGCTCTAGATCAAATATAATGGGGTGTTTGAAGCGAAAATATTCTTCTTGTGGCTTTATTACAATATGGTTCAGAAAAACGCTTTAGAAACTGGTGATGTGTTAATTTCTAAACGTTAATCAGTATCAATATTGCTGCTACGACTATACCTCACTTAATATCGTCATTATAAGAGTGGTGGGCAGTCAGTGGAAGGATAGAATGGTGACTCAGAGATATGTTGAAAAGCACTATCGGAATCGAGTTTGGATACTATTAAACAATTTTATAATCACTGACACAAATATCACTTAACTCGAAATTTCGTTTTAAAGTATCACGTTGCATCTCAGAGTATTCCCCGCCTATCGGCTCATAGTCGTAAAGTTCATGGGTCATAACTCCGGAGTTATCCCCTTTATTTACTTTTGAAAATGCTTAGTTCAGTCCATTCTATATAGTGAACCTTGGTTCTCAGTGGGATGTATGCTCACAGATGGCTATAAAATAGAAATTTGTGAGAAGCGGGATTAATGCACTGAAACTAGCAAAGCTTTGTCAGGAATATATCTCAACAAAGTTTGGCGCTACCGCCACAGCTCTCTCCCCTGACGGCCTCCATTCATATAATGACGATTTTATGTAAGTTATACTTCACATCTGACAGTGACATGACTAGACTTTGCCACTTTATCAGTTCAACATTTTTCACTAGTGCCTGGTCAATAACGTCACAAGAAGCGAAATATCATTTCCTTCGACATTTTCTCATTATTTTTCATGAAGAGCAAAGAGAACGTGGCTTGATACGCGCCAACTGACAGCACCGTGACACCCTTACTTTTTCTTTCGTGTAAAATAAGTGGAGAGGAGATCATTATCTTTCCTACACTCTGTGGTGGTATTGGTAAGGGTCAAGGTGATGGTTGTGGGCGTAGTAGTGACAGTGGCAGTGATAGTGAATGACAGTTGAAACATCAGTGAAAATGGCTGTGGCAGTGGCAGTGGCAACAAAATTATTAGCGAGCGTCAGTGACAGTGGCAGTGGCAACAACAGTGACAGCAGAAGTATCAGTGATTGCCAGTGATGAGTGGCAGTGATAGGGACAGTGGTAGTGGGAGTGGCAGTGACAGGGACAGTGGCAGTGGTAGCGGCAGTGTCGGGTGAAGTGTGTAGTGCAGTGGAAGATCATCCCACCATAAGTCCACCCAGCCGCAGCAGCAGGATCCCAGACTCTTCATTCCCCACCCTCTTTTTCTTTCGCCCACTCCGATATTGACGAGCGAGAGGGGATGGGTGTTACCAGGATCAGAACACGGGCCCGCTGCTCAACTTGGCTACCGGCTCCTGAGTTTGGCCATATTTACTGATATTACGCGAGGAATATCAGGGATCGCAGTTATAAAGAATCCGATCCGATTTTTAACGCTAAACCAGCCTCCGTAATTCTTACTTATAATCTCACATCGTTTAGTATTTTTCATATATTTTCATCTTAATATTCACTCTATTTTGACCGTGAACCCGTAGCTGGATGAGTGAAGGTAAATGTGAATGTAAAGAATCATAAAAACAGTTTAGGCTTAAGAGAGTTTTATAAATATGAACTGAGGTGTTGCAGGGGGAGGGAGCCGACCTTTATGGGGAAAACAAAAGAAGATCTAGCACAGGTGTTTGGGTGGGGCTTCGAAACTCTTGGCAGGGGTGAGGAGCGGCCGAGATCCACAGACGGGAATAGTTTGCCCTCGTCATAAAAGTATATAGGCACTGAAAGCTGAAACTCTAAAGCATGTATACCATTCTGACCCGTAAACCAGCCTAGGCTGTTTGTATTTTTTGCTGGTCTCATTGTATTGTATGCAGCAGGGTATACGTGAATTTTAAACATGATAGATAACGAAATAGACTTTCTGATTGTGATAAATAAAATGATATTAATAATTACCGTTTTCACTATAAAGAGAAAAGCGTTAATAATGTCTTTAAATTACTCGTTGCAACAACAACAACAACAACAATAATAATAATATAATAATAATAACAATAATAATAATAATAATAATAATAATAATAATACTGTAGTTGTACCAGTAGTAGGCCTATTAGAGTAATTGTAATAATAATAATAATAATAATATCCAACAATTTCCGAGTTTCTGTTCTATGACACATGTTTCATTTTCATCCCGATATTTTCAACTTTCCCAGGTGTAAATTTAGTCATTAAAGTTCGTATGCTATTCCTCGTCCAGTGCAACAGGTGGTCGCCAGGTGACGTGTAGGATTTTTATTCATAGGTATATAAATTCGTCAGGTGTGCCAGTGCAGGTGAATTTATGTATTTTCAGAAAAGGTATTATTTCTTATATTCTTTTCCCTGGCAGATATATGAAAAAAATAATAATTAGCAATAAATGTATACTACCATTATTTGCATTTCCTCAAAGTATATAAATTAGTCAGGAGTGTGACTGCAGATACTTGCATATATAAGCAGTATCAAAAACATCACGAGGTGCAGTGTATATAATCAAGCATAGGCATTGATCATAACTGACAATTTTGGTATTTATTAGGTTTATTCTGTCTCCTCAGGGGTATAAAATTAATCATAATTATCGATAAACGTATCACTAGCCATATTCTGCTTCTTCACAGTTATAAAAAGTTCATCAAATGTACGGCTGTAGGTCAGTTTACTCGTATACATAGCCAGTAACAAGTGTATCAGTAGTTATATGTTATTTCCTCACCTGTATTTAGTCTAAATGTATCAGAGTGTGTGATTTCAGGGAATCTATATGCAATCAGCAAATGATCAGTATGCTAGATCCATCCTGCCCCATGTGTAAGTGGGAAAGAGGGAGATGATGATGATGATGATGGTATGATACTAGTATTAGCCTGAGAAGTCGCTTTATCTACGAGCTTGATGAAATCAGACTTGAGAGGTGTTTCCCCATACTGTTTGGCATACCTCTTACTGTGTTTGTAGTCAAACTGTGTGGTAAATGTGACTAGTATTCATGTGGACTCACTTCTGCCACATAACCAAGGCTTACTGAAATTCATGCAACAACGACTTGGCACACAGGTTACGAGAGTGGTCCAGTTCCCTCAGATGAAAACACATCTGTTATAGCTACTGAGAGAGGACACAGAGTGCAGCTTTGCAACATTCTCTACCGTAATGTAATGACAACCAGAATAACGATAATTTTTATTGCCGATTGTACCGCCAGTAATGAAAATTCCAGCATCTGGTCACGATGGATTGCAGAATGAACGACATGGTTTGCTAACGAGCATGAACAAGACGAAGAGTACTTAGCTTAGTTTTCGTCGAGTTCACAAGATCATTAAGGGAGATAATCAACTGTCGATTAGTCCCAGTCATCCCCCCAGAACACGACCTGCAGTAGACAGTTTATATCCAGGTCACAAACTATACTGCGGAGACACGAACAAACACTCGCAAGAAGGTGTCCGTGGAATAATTTTTGACAGTTGAGTGCAAATTAACATGGACGAACACAGAAGAATATACACCCGCTGATTGTCGGAAGCATTCGAAACGTCTACTCTTTAGGATGTATCTTCACCTGAGCATTTCGGCTAGAACGAACGAGCAGAATGAACATGATCAAAGAGAAATACAGCAAGTGTACTGCACAGTCACTCATAAAAGAAAGTACCTCCCCCTTCCCCGTGCGAGAAGTCTTGTAACTCGAGGCATTCAGGTTTGGTAACAATGCACTTGTCTGGGATGAAGGTGAGTGGCGCCAGCGGGATGGGGGAGCTGATCTGCATGAAACACTGCTTCAGTCCCCCACCCTCTCCCACACACACACACACACACACACACACACTCGAACAAAGGTTTATCACAGCTGAAATTACTCTATTAATTAAGTTTAAGAAATAACACTATAGACTTAGTACTGTGGGCAAACATGATTACATTTATTACATAATACCGTATAATGGAATATCTGTAATGTTGAACTGAAATACAAATCCGCTGAATATTGGCTTGAAACACTCGAACCTGAAATAAGATGTGCAATGCACCAACTACTTCATGCCTTCCAGGTCCTCTCTCCCTCTTACTGGCGGGACACAGTGCTTGAAGTTTACATTATCTTATCAAACCTGTGTTAGAGGATAGTGTAAATAATTTTAATTAATTAAATGATAGTTTCGTTGCTTATCTGCAGTGTACACACACCTCATGCATGTGTGTTCTTGAGTGCGTTTGCAGAAATATGGTTCACCGCCTCAATTGTTCAGAGAAAAAGATAACAAAATCTTATGAAGACGTAGGGCATTCAACGCTTAAGTATTGTGGGAGTGGGAATGTGTTGCTGGTGAATGATTTGTGAAGTTATATTAAACATTTCAATTATAGTTGGAATTGATTGGAAATGTGATGTGAAGCAGTGTTTCGTGGAGATCGACTCCCCCGCAAGCTTTTTCTTTTGTGTGTGTGTTTCCGGGTACACTTAGTCATCCAGTCAAATTGGTAGCGTTGGAGTGAGTTCAGAGATAAATGACTCGGAACCGCCGCCGCTTCGTTCGGAAATAGATGAAATAGTTCAGCTAACGAAAACAAAAAATGATAAGAAAAGCCGTAATTTCACATTAAACCAATCTATACCTAACCAACTTAGGCCTAACCTAACGTTAACCTATTATAATACTTATTTTGTTTGAGAGGATGACGAGGGTGCAACTCTGCCGAGTCTTTTCTCGAGGCGCTCGATCCGACGCTGCCAGTGTGACTGGATGACCAGTTATACTTGGAATTAAGAAAAAATCTCCCCCCCCCCCTCCTGCACCCCCATTCCTGACGTTACGTACTCGTACAGTGTTACTGATTTCCGCAGGCTACAAGGCCTCTCGCACTGAGGGGGTACTCTCATTTTAAGAGTGATTATACGAGCATGTGAGCTGGTGCTCGTCCGATTTCGAGCTTTTTCCTCAGTTGAATCATAGGCCACAGTAGCAGCAGGTGCATTCATCAATATCTCTTCATTTACTCAGAAAAAAAAAATCAAGGATAGTGTAGTTAAGACGACTATTTGCCGGACGGAAGAGTTTGTCCATTTTGAGTGAAATGAACCATTGTCATTTGGAATGCTTCATATGAGTGACATCAGAGGACTGAAACATTACGTAACCTTGTAAGAGTAGGAGTTTTGACGATGGAGTCAAAATTCTGAAGAGACTTATCGGTTAAAGATCGTTTAGCGTGAACTCTGCTCTCCTACACTAGCATATTTTTTGTTCAGAATATGCAACCAACGCATAAGTGTGAACATCGCCGAAACCTGCTCCACTTGGATCGAGACCCTGAAGGAATCCATAAAGGTAATAAATTTTTTCTGTAACAATAAGGACTTTTGTTAGCAGATAAATATGTTGTTATTATATGTAGCTGTGCAATTGCGTGCAGAGATACCAAACGCCTCAAACATCACAACCACACGTCCCGACTGCACCCCACCGATTAACCGACTCCATCTGAACTCGCACCACATACTGCCAGGCCTCAGAAAGCGTTTATTAGGCTAGATTCGGCTCGGTAGACGCGTCTCTATCAGCCGATTTCTGCATTCTGCTCACTTGGTTCCTTTGATCTTAATATGCTTAAATGAAGACACCTATAGAGAGCATTCATTTTTGTTTACTCGCTAGCGCATGCTCGTATCCTCTTGCTGCGTGTGGGATCAGCCTTATTATAGGAATGCTTATGGTGCACGGATTATCTCTTACTGTTACATTTACAAAAATGATTATAAAGAAATATATGAAGATGAGGTAATGGCACAGACACAGAAAGCACAGGAACTAGGTGGAGGCTAAGCACATGTTACCCCATCCTCACCGTAATTACTGAATTTGACAGACTAGAAGAGTCATTATCAGATTTTTCATTAGCTGTATTATATTGTACCACAGATTGAAAATTCGGATGCTTGTACTGATGACAGTACATTGTTCAAACTCAAAATCGTTGCTTTCAACCTTTTTTTTACCTTTGAATACACTGGGGATCATTAATTTGTCTAAACTCGACTCTTCTCTGTTAGAACACGACCAGCGGTTTTCTGTTTACATCCAAGTTCCTAGTTATACTGCTGTGTGAAATGAGACAAAAAAAAAAAAAGGTACAAGAGTCTGTCCTGTCGAAGCATATCCGGCCAATAATTTCTTTGTGTGCCTTGGATTCCGAAATAATCCATGTAATCCAAGGACGTATGATCTAAATACATACATACATACATGGACAGATATGGACAGACTGGCAGATAGATTCTTTGATTGACTGACTGAATGATAGATAGATATATGTGTGTATTATTTATTTATATATACTTGCATACATAGAGACGATTCTTTTACGCTTAATGGAATTTTTCGCGAGCTGGAAGTGGTAGATAAATCCTTTATTAAAAGAGCCAATATATAATAAAAACCTTTGGAAGTACAGCTGCACGAATAAACCAACAAACAACGTCATCTAATTCAAGGGATTAATGAAAGGAGAGACTCAAGGCCTCTTAATTATTACTGGTTATTCAGCCAAGATCTCATTAATTTCGAGAGCGTGTAGTGGGACTGTGTGGCCTCGACTGTACAATAAAAACTTCATCCTTTTTTTTAGAGAGAAACACGAGCCTGGATAAGAGGGACAGAGATTCAGAGAGATATACAGAAAGAGACAAAAACAGACAGATGATGAGACAGATTTAGATATAAAGTTAGTGATAGACATAGGCAATGAATGAAGAGACATGGTAGACATGGAGTGAGGCAGGGTAGGAAGTGAGGTAGGATATGCCATGGGACAGGGTTTACAGTGAGGCAGGGTAGCAGTGGGGCAGGATAATAATTGAGACAGGGTAGTGAGTGAAGCAGGATAGGGAGTGAGGCAGGGTAGGCAGTGAAGTTGAGTAAGCAATAAGGCAGGGCAGTGAATGAGTAAAGGTAATCAGTGAGGCAGGGAAGGAAGTGAAGTTAGGTAGGCATTGAGGCATGACAGTAGGTGAGGCAGGGTAAGGAGTGAGGAAGGGTAGGTGATGGGGTAATATTATCACAGAGTATGGCAGGGTAGGCCAGATATGAGGGATGAAGGGCATGAGAGAGAGGTACGTGAGTAGACTATGATAGGGTAGCGATGTAAATAGTGAGGCAGGGTAAGGCATGTTAGATAGTTAGGTAATGATCGCTTTTGTCCAGATAGCAGGGTCAGTAAGAAAGGCAAGATATGTGTGAAGGGCAAGGAGGAATGGCTTGAGAGAGAAGCAGGGAAGTAAAATATACGAGGACGACAAGATAAGTAGCTAAGAAGGTTCAGTAGTGAGGCAGGGTATTAGGACGGAGTAGGCAGGGAACTGGGTAGCGGGGTATGTGTGTGTGTGTTTATGTGTGTGTGTGTGTGTGTGCGTGTGTGTGTGTGAGGAATGAAATACCTGAAAGAGAGGCAGAGGATAGAGAATGTGAACTGCAAGGTAGGCATGGGGACAGTGTAGGCAGTGAGGCAGACGAGCAGACAGTGAGGCAAGGTAGGCAGTGAGGCAGACAAGCAAACAATGAGGCAGGGTAGGCACCTAGGCAGGGTAGGGAGTGAGGCAATATTTCCAGTTAGATGGGGGGGGGGGCAGTGAGAAGGTAGGTACTGAAGCAGGGCAAGCCATGTGGAAGGGTAAAGAGAGAGGCAGGGTGAGTGGTGAGGCAGGGTAATCAATGAGGAAGGGTAAATGATGAGGCAGGGTAGGTAGTATGACAGGGTAGGCAGTGAAACAGGCAGGATAGGAAGGCAGGGTAGGCAGTGAGGCAGGGAGCGATGCGGGTGCCGCTATTGACACCAACTGCACGATTTAACTCAAAATAAAAATGTATTTATCCGAAACGTGAACGTGTGTGCAATTAATTTTAATTAAAGGACCCGGAGCTGAGCTGCATAGCGACTGGGGAAAAAATTAATTGAAATAGAATGTATCCAATGTGTGTTTTTTTTTACTGCCATAGAGAAATTATTGAGATGACTGTTCATTTATGAGTCGTACACGATGAGGGAGTTTTTAAATGCCTTTCATCATTACGTGGTCCCCTCTTAACAGACATTTGCTCATATTCATCCATGTACCCACCTCTTCATATCTGAAGATTACGTCGTACGAAAAATGTTAATAAGAGTGTGAATAATGTTTCCTTTAATAGTGTGTAGTGAAGTGTATATCATCAGATCATCACAAGTTTACATGCAATGAGTAGATACCAGAAATATGAAAGGGGAATTAAAACATGAAATTGGAAATCTATCATTGGAATGTCTAGGGAAACTTGACCATTCCTCCATTCACTTCTCCTCTAAGTCCTCGAAATTTTTGGCTCTGCCTAGAATGATTCGTCGAAAATGTTTCGGACAGATGTTATGCACAAAATTATCATTAATAATTGCAAGGCGTATTGCATTATATAATTTATGCGGTCACTGACCTGTAGGGCTTATTTATGGAAAAATATCGCTGTCATCTCTCCGAATATTTTCTGCAACCTGAGGCAATAACTGAAATGGCTGTGTGTCAGTTGCAGTAAGATCTGATCAGTTACTTGGTACGGTTAGGTTAGGCTGGGTGTGAGCAGCTTATCTCACGCTTTGAAGATCCTCTGTTGTACAGTAGTTCTGCTGTTGACCTTCGACTCTCCAAGAAGTGAAGATGAACCACTTAAGTCCTACCAAACCAAATCTCAAGGCAATAGAAATTACCTAATTCTATTTTAAACCCATATTTACCGCCATGTCACTCAATTTCTCACTTAAAGGAAGGTCCGCGGATCTCACTCTCCGTTCATGGAGAGGTGGTTGTTTTGTTTCCATACTGATTTTACCCCTGTTCTTGATTTTAACATCACTCACAAAATGTGAATGACATAGTTTGGTGGTACTTAGAATGAAGTACAGCGTCTGTTTGTGCTCAGAATAAGAGAATATCATCGAGTTGTAGTCTGAACAAGAGAGAAATCGTCTGGTAATAGTTATGATACAACAAGTCCTAACTGTAATGAAACGTTTATAGCCATTTGTTCGTGAATAACTTTGAAAATTAAAACGCTAGCCATCTACGTCAGCAAAAAAGAAATTTAATACTGGTGGAAGTTTTCCTTAAATCCATAACCGTGTTAGAAATCGAGAACTCTTAGCTTATTCCTGCTGTTAAAATAATTGTTTTTTCTAGCATAGGAGCGGCTGTCTGTCTTCTAAGGGTTCAATAGTCACCAGTAAGCTTTTCATCACGTGAGAAATTTTAAGTGTCTTTATTTTTCTACCACCAGGTGCTTTAGTCTGGAGTGGCTTTCCATTCTGTAGAGCTGCATGAGCCACAAACGTTACTCTTCACTGCCAGTGTGGTATTTTCTCATTTATGGGCAAGCCGGAAAGTAGAAATTTACTTTAAATGGTTATATATATACTGAGCTCAGCACAAAACATGTCTTTGAAATGAGACGCTGTTACTTTGATAC
>JAGKTI010033042.1:0-10000 GCA_018397915.1 Birgus latro | reverse complement strand
CTCAAAGGTCAAAGTCACAGGTTAAGGTCAACTTAAACTCTTCTGATTCCATTTGAACCAAACTTGGATGTTGGGCTGAGTGCCAGGTACGGATGAAGTAACTCAGGTTTGAGAGTAATCAGTCGTAAGTCAAGGGCAATGGGTAAGATAAAAAAAATTCGGCTTCCGTACAGTTCCACACGATCAGCGGGGAATCTGTCTTGTTCGAGCACGTACTTCATGAGTTTCAAAGGATAATAACTAATCAAACTATAAAATGTAATTCAGAAGCCGTGAGGGTATTCCATTTGATCAAGTCTGCATGATTATTTTGCAACATTCTTTTTCAATACCATGCCCCAACACCAAAGGTTCCTACTGATCATGTGGATGTGCCTTTATATTGAATGGCGCGGATGTTGCACTGTCTGAGTGCTCCTTTTTCTTCTTAAATTATAGTTGTCCATACTTGACAGTGTGGAAAATGTTTGAGCGAGCACAGTTTCTGATGTTATATCCGCTAAAAGAAGTTTGTGTTCATTATGGCGAAATTGACTCCTTTCAATAGCAGTATGTTAGCGAATTTTGAGGAAAGCCTCTTACATGTCACCTACTATTCTTTCATAAGCTCTCCAGTGATGTGTATGTCTGATGCATCATTAGCAGTTTCAGTGATAACCCAGTTTTGGTGCTTAATCCGGCTGTTTTTTGTCTATTTTCAGCAATATCGTGGCGATTTTTGAGAAAGCCATACAAGAAATACATATTACTTTTCCAGTAATTTTTCAGATATGTGCATAGGTCCGCTGCAGCTTTAAGTAGTTTCCAAGACAGCACAGTTTTGGTGCTCACTTTAGCAATTTTTGGCTTTTTTTTCAGCTATATGGTGGCGAATTTTGAGAAAAGTCACTCAGGTAAAACGTATTATTTTTTCATGTGCTTTCCAACAATGCGCACATACCCACTGTAGCTTTAATAGTGTCCGAAATAACAGAGATTCGGTGTTATTTGGTGCTCAGTTTAGCGCTTTTTGTTTTCTAACAATATTGTGGTAAGTTTTGAGACAAGATAGTTAAGTAACATCTAAATTTTTTCATACGGTTTCAACGATGCGCGTAGGTCCTCTGTGTCTTTTTTTTTTTTTTTTTTTTTTAAATAACACAGTTTTGGTGCTGTACATGATATCGCACTCTACCCATGTAATGGTGTTTTCACTCCCTTTGCTTAATTAACAACCACAACAACAATACTAATAATACTACTACTGCTACTAACTAGAATTCTAACTGTCCTGTGGACGGTCACTAGTCTAAACAGACTGTTTCTTATAATGATCTTGACCCCACTGGGGAGTTCTGGACTTTTTTTTTTTTCTATCAGCAATGACCCATACCAAGACACATATCCTTAACCATTGATTCTTTGCACAGGTCATATTGAAATCTCCAGTAGACTCGACCAACTAATTTCATTCACAACATAATACTGATATGACTCTTTATGACATGCTCTTCCACTGCGTGTAAAGGATTTGGATTTTTTTTTTCTGCCAGCAATGGCCCATGCCAGGACATATAACCTAGGCCCTTCAGATTCCTCGCACACTCTCTGGTTCTCCTGGAATCGTTGCGAAACTCTGACACGAGAATAATAATACCAGTGAAAACAAAGGTGGAGACTAATAATAACTAGAACTCTGTCTTGTAGACAGTCACTCTTCTCCACCTACTGTTTCTTACAATGACCTTGACCCCATTGGGGAGATTTGGAATTTTATTTCTATCACTAATGGCCCATGCCAGGACACGTAACCTGGCCCCTTCAGATTCCTTGTGTAGTCTCCAGTTCACCTGGAATCGTCGCGAGACTGAGGCCTGAATAATAATAATAATAATACCAGCAAAAACAATAGTCTCCACCTATGTAGTAAGTGGAGACTAATAATACCAGCAAAAACAATAGTCTCCACCTATGTAGTAGGTGGAGACTAATAATACCAGCAAAAACAATAGTCTCCACCTATGTAGTAAGTGGAGACTAATAATACCAGCAAAAACAATAGTCTCCACCTATGTAGTAGGTGGAGACTAATAATACCAGCAAAAACAATAGTCTCCATCTATGTAGTAAGTGGAGACTACGAAATAGACTCTTAGAAATCAGTCCGCCTGGCTTCATCTTCAGATTCCTTGTGCAGGTCGGACTGAAATCTCCAGGAGACACTGTTAAGCTTGGATTAGGAACCACATAATAATACCAACGAAAGCTTAATTTGTAAAACGTATTTACATTTGTAGTAATATTAAGAAAACAATAGGTGGACTGTGAGAGGGAGCAAAGTTACTGTCTCTAGCCATAGCTGTTAATGAACTAACCGGCAAAACAAATGCGTCAATGAGGAAGGTTTCACTCAGAATAACAAGAAGCTGCACTCCCAGTAAAGAAACGTAAAACAATACAGTGAAAGAGTATAATGAAACAAGAAGCTCCAGAAATAAACTCTATGATGATTCGAGTAATGAGATGAAGCAATGCATGATGGGATGATACATTTATGAAGCATAAAAACAGGAATCTTTATTATCAGCACTGTACAGACACGACCAACTTACTTCGTTCACCCATAATACTTGATATGACTCTTTCTGCCATGCCCTTCCACTGCGCATAAAGGATGTGGATTTTTTTTTCCCCTATCAGCAATGGCCCATGCCTAGACACACAATTTGGGCCCTTCAGATTCCTTCCACATCTCCGGTTCTCCTGGAATCGTCGCGAGACTCTGCTGCCAGAATAATAATAATACCAGCAAAAACAATAGTCTCCACCTATGTAGTAGGTGGAGACTAATAAATACTAGTAGCTGTAGTTGATGTAGCTCCAGGTTATCTTATATCTGATCCCGGCGGACTGCAGGCTGAATTTGTTGTGCAGTCGATCATCGCTCTTCTGTGGATAGAGTGGAAGATAAGGGATACTTTTACGAGCGAGTGCGAAGCCCTCGCAAGTCTCCCATCAAGCAGTGGCATTTTCTCACTTATGAACTGCCCAACCGGCCCAGCCCATCCCGGTCCGGCCTGACCGTAACGCTTTTGAGATAGTCGTGCAGTAGAAGGTTGAAGTAGGATTTGGAGCACATACAACATTTTATTGTTTTTTCTGGTAGGTGGGAGCCTCTAGACCTCAAAACCACTTGATGCCACTTTGGCATATTTGGGCAACATTTTTCACAGGCAAAATTCAATATGGGTCTTATCTTACACTATCAAAATGTTAAAACGTCAATATATAAGACTCCAAGTACACCACTAAATTTATGACTGGTGCATTCAAATGCTGTATCTGGCAAATACTTAGAAATCAGAGTATATTTTTCCCTTTGTTTCTCAATATTCAAGTTTTTACCTTAGATTCAATTACTAGTTTCTTTTGACAAAAAAAAACAATTCTTTCATTAATTTGTTCATTTCACTTTTACAAAATATATATTTCCATGAGAAAAACGTATATGACGTCATGTTTTATCTGTTCACACAAACAGCAACGTTTTCATAAATAAACGTTCAAACTAATCAAACTAATCATCCTTTTCATCCAAAGCAAATACAAGCCTAGTTTGTTCATTGTGACGGCTGAGTGATGTATGGCATTTACAAAACACAGAACAAGAGATCCCGGCAGCCGAACAGCTACACCTACTGCTGGAACATGGAGTGTTTGAGCTACACCTGCAACGTATCATTTTCAGCACATCAAGTGGGGCTGGTGAGACATCTGGTGGAAGGGTTTTAGGCAGCAACATACCTGGAGTAACCTCTCGTGTCCATCCATAACATGTGGGATCAGGCTTTGGTGGCTCAGGATCTAGAGCAGCCCGCCATAATGCACAGTGAAGATGGGCTCGGAGGACATTCTCCTTGAATGCCTCGGTAGTCAGGGGAAGTGCTCTAAGTTCAGGTGCCGAGTTCAACTTTGTATTAACAATCTTTGTGTTCCAGACATCATACTGTATAGCTGACATATTACCAATTTCCTTTGATCCATAACAAGTAGAATAGAAACTTGTAGCTTCTTCCAGAACATCCGAAGATAGGGAATCAAGTTTACCAAAGTGGTTTAGCTGTTGGCCAGATCTCAATGCCTTGAGGCCTGTACCCTTACCAATGCCCCAGCAGAAGGCCACAGTGTCACATCCTGTCAATACATGGGCTGGTAATAAGTATGGTACAATGACAGAAAGTTGTTCAACTGTGGCTCTGATGTCCGTGGACGACCTGGTCTGACTAGTGGCACTCATTATCAAGTTACACGTGAGGTTTCTCTGCTTGTAGAAATGCATGAGAAGTATGAACACATCAGTGTCATGAGAAAGGACATTAATGCATGATACTCCTTGAGATTCTAGATGAACCATTTGCTAAGCAATAATTATATCAGCTTCTTCATGCCTTGTTTGTAGATCTTTCCTGCCTTGGATAGTGCCATTGTGACATTGCACAGGAATTGGCGCTTGTCCTGTCAAAACTAATCTTGTATGTAGTGGAAGTAAATCGCAGATCAGGTTGATGAGTTGCACCTTATTCTCTGTCACAGGTAAGATGACCTTCTGTGGTGGAAGAGGTGTTGTGATACTTAGTTGGTATTTACGGCTGCCTTCAGAACCTGCTCTGGCACTTCTCGTAACATTTTTTATGCTATCATGGTAGTAGCGTTAGACACTAAATAGGTACTCGTACATACATATATAGGTATTTCTCATTTGACGTATGATATACTCTATCAGGTTCTGGATGAAGTCTTAGACTGTCCCTGAGGTAGACCATGTTATAACCCAAAGAATGGCACATCCATCCAAGATAAATGCATCAGCTGCAGGACAGAGTCGTTCAGAAACCTCAGCTTGCAACTGTTTTCTGAGTGCAGACTTGGATTTAGTGATGCTCATATCACCAGTATCTTCAAACATAGATGGCGGAACTGGAGCCAGTTCATACATCAGGACAGAAGAGAGGTGTAAATTGCGTGTTTTCTGAAGGCCGAGGACCCTGGAGAAAATAAGCTTGGTGTCGTACACAGATGACTGTCCTACTTTTATCTATTTTCTTGTAACTGACGTAGTAGTGACTTGCTTTGCAAGAGGTTGGTGGAAGCTTTTTGGCCATCCTGACTGGAACTGCTACATTTGTTGTGCGCCTATGCTGACAGACTGATCAACATTCCTTGAATCTGGCCAGAACCTTCCTGAAACAATATTGGTCAATCCATCTGGGTGAGATTCTACTTGAAGGGGATCAGTACATGTTGCTAGCTTGTCTCTCAGTTTCCCGCGGTCAACTTCATCAGACTGGATCCGGGCCTTTGACTCTTCTTTGTGTACGGTGACAGCAGTTTGTAGTTTGTTCTCCGTCATATCTGCAACATCTTTGATGAGGCGACTGCAGATGTGCAGACTTTGAGCCCATTTCTTCATAGCAGATGGCTTTAATGTTATACCTATGAGTCCTCCTGGGCTGTAACCATAGCGCATGACTGTGGTTTCTATAATCATGTCGGACCAAAGGCCATTCCACAGTCCCGGCTGGCGCCTCATAACATGATGCCTTCGGAGAAATTTAGTGGTGTATTTGGATTCTTTGACCTAAAAAATGTACATTTTGCCACGATTTAGGTTCATAGACCAATTATTAACAAAGATATCGACGTTTTAAAATTTCGATAGTGTAGGATAGGGCTCATTTTGAATTTTGCCTGTAAAAAAATAATTGCCCAAATATGCCAAACTGGCATAAGCGGTTTTCAGGTCTAGAGGTTCCCACCTACCAGAAATAACAATAAAACGTTGTATGTACTCCAAATCCCACTTCAGCCCAAAACTCAATTCTGTTGCCGGACTAAGATGCTTATATCTCAGCAACCACAGGGCCGATCACTGCGTGGTTTGCATCATATGATAGCCCAGTTCTTTAGGATTTGTTTTTGACAGGTTTCATCACACCCACATGGTGCATGTGGCACGTGACACGTGCCAAGTGCAGCACGTCGAAAATCTTCAAAAGAGGACCACAGGCCAGAGAGTTTGCCGTAAAGGAGTGAAACTTGGTTGGTAGATAGCCATCATTATACGCTAGGCATCCTCGGGGAGGAAGGCGACATTTCAATGCTTTCGGATTTAAATGGCCTCGCTCGTACCTCGCCGACAAAGGCGTTTTACTGGTTGTTATTGCCAATGTGATGAGAGGCATAGCGCCATTCTGACAGACTCGCTTCTCCAGTACTTTACGAGATCTGGTGAGTAGTCCTTCGTCAGTCCGTCATCAGATTCTCACTTACTGAAAAGATTGTAATGAGACTTGTAACTCCTGCACTTTTCACTTTAATCTAATTTCATCCAGTCGATTTGTAAGCGAGGAATGGAGGCTGATGAGGCAGGAAATTGACAGAGGATCGAATTGGCTGGACGAATTATGCAAACAGGAACACATGACAAGAATTAGGAACTCATCTTTTAACATAATAGTCGACGGACTGACTATCTGTTAAGTGTGTGTGAGCCGCATGTACAGAGAAAACTAACAAATGCCTGTGTGACAATATTTAGGCCTGTGAAGTAAACACAGGATTCCGGTTCTCAGGTGACCTCTCATTAAGTCATTTTCGGTGACTCTCATTCTAAAGTTATTCTCAGGTACTCTGATTCCTGTCATTTTCACTTAGTCTCTCCTTCTCAAGTCATTCTAACTTTCATTCTCTTCATCTTCACTTACTCCCATTCTCAAGTCATCCTCATTCTCTCATTCTTTAGTCATTGTCACTTATTCTCTCTTTCTTACTCTTATTCTCGTCATTCTCATTTACTACTATTCTCGTCATTCTCACACTCATTCTTAAGTCATCCTCACTTACTTTCTCATTCTCATGTCATTCTCATTTACCCTCACTCTCCTCATTCTCACTTACTCATTCTCAAGCCATCCTCACTTGCTCTTATTCTCGAGTCATTCTCACTCATTCTCACCTACCCGTTCATTCTCACTTTTTCTCTCATTCTTGCTCATTCTTTCATTCTTAAGCCATTCTCACTCATTCTCAGGTCATTCTCACTTACTCCCATTCTCAAGTCATCCTCACTCTCATTCTCAAGTCACTCTCAGTTACTGTCTCATTCTCAGGTCATCCTCACTTTCTCATTCTCGTCATCCTCATCTACTCTCTCATACTTACGTCATTCTCACTGACTCATTCTTACGTCGTCCTCACATACTCTCTCATTCTAAAGTCATTGTCATTCTCACTCTCCCATTCTCAAGTCATTCTTTCTCATTTCCTCTCTCATTCTCAGGTTATCCTCACTCAAGCGTACATCCACTCATCCACCTATCCACATATCTACCTGTCTGTCTGTTGTCTGGTTATCTATCCATCTTTCTCCATCCATCCGTCTACGATTGTATGTTTGTATGTACCTACGTATGTGTGTATTTATGTGTGTATGTATTTATGTATGTACCTATCTCTACACCTATCTGTCCGTGGACACACCTGACCGATCGACAATGGTAGGGGTCGGTGTCTCCCGCTGGCTGCCTCTTCGCATTTATAACCCCCCCCCAAGCCTGAGCTGGGTAAAGATTGCTTGTTTGTACGTTTCCCTTCACTTATACATCCGTTTATACTTTACTCACAAACATGAGTGGATGTTAAGCTGACAGAATACGAAAAACAAAGGATCCGTGACGACAGGTAAATGTTAGGGAGATTTTTATATCGTAAAGATTGGTTACGATCATATAAATACACCGCAGATAAGTTTCCTTCCGCGCCTCTTTAGTACATTCTTGCGCTAAGTCGTCGTCTTGGCGTGTGAGGGTTCGTAGCACTTATTTAGCATTTCATTTTGCATATTTCTCATTATGATCTTGTTTGCTATATTGTTTTTATACCGACACCGTGCTGAAGACAGACGCCCTCACATGGTGGAACCAAGATAAGGCTGCCCGGTTATACAGACGTTCCTCAACTCTCCCTAATTCCTGAAAGGAAGATGGTAGCTTGAAGAACACGTTCATCCTCCAGTCCTCTAGGTTCACATGCAGATGAGCCTGAGGCTACAACAGCAATAATACTGACAAAGTTTGCATTCTAAGGAGTGTTGCGCAGAGTAAGTGAATCATATCCTAAAAAATACTGCCCTGGTTCTGACTGTTCATTGGGTTCAGAATTGTTGTGTCCTTGATGAGGACGCATATCGTCCATATTCGTACTTTCTTGTAGTACCTACAAATTTCAAGGTATTAAACATTTACCTATGGTACATGCAGCACATGGAGATACACAAAAATATAGGCCAGAGAACACTCAGGATCTCTTTACTTACTGCCAACATCATAAAATCGTTTGATGTTAAATGGAAAATAATAATGCACCCTTTAATTTAGTGCCTTAAATACAGTCGTGGTAACTCTCACGTTCCTATGATTCACTACAGATGAATAAAATCTCGTTCTCTCGAATTATCCCCACCACGAGAGTATTCATGTCCGACCATGAGAGTAGATAATGCCCAAGCAGTCATCCCTCCATCTCCCTTCGGCTTTGATAGAGCGGTCATCCAGAGGGCCAGACTGGTAAAACGGCCCCTTAAAAAAAAAAAATCGAGCAAGTTTACTTATATTAAGGTCACTAAAATGGGGAAAAATTGAATCTCTAAATGTCGCTAAGTGCCAAAATTTGACACAGGAAGTCTCAATATCTAGCGACAAAATCACTAAATATAATTGGTATCCTGTGGTCATTCCTTCAGTAAATTTCTTTGAACTAACGGTGCCCACATGTTGCCGGTTCTGGTCGAGGTTATGTGGCAACACCTGTGAGTTGCCAACAGTTGCTCATTGCTGCTCAGTTTTCCCTTGGCTGTGAGAGGTGTAACTTTAGGATATGCTCTTTGTAGTGAATAGCGGAAAAGTGATGTGGATACTACTGTGTTAAGTAAAACAAATGCGAATTAGGGCAAGAAGGTGTCGATTTTGAAATTTTAGAAATGTTGGGTAAGAGATTTAAGATTCTCGTATTATTATGTGCCACAATGTTAATTTTTTACGTGTACATATTAAACAATAACAAAGTGAATGAATATAAGAAGAGCTTCGAGGTTAGTATCAACGATATACTAGCTAAAGAAGTGTGGTCTAAAAGTGGTAGTTTAGAAGAACTGAATGATAAAGAAAAAAAACAAATAAATGAGCGGGTATATGAGAGTGGAGAAACAGTACAGGATAAAGAAGCAGGAGAATCTGTAATGACAAGGAACGTAAATGGAGAAGAAGTAAAAAGAGAAGGAGAAGGTAGAGGAGATGAAACAGAAAGGGGAGAAGGAGGAGGGGGAGGAGAGGAAGAGTACAAGCTCGAAAAAAATGAGGGGTCAGTAACCTCCAGTTCGCCTGTGCTTGATTCGCCGACTCTGCCTGCATTCCACCAAGCTGAAGTGAGAATAATGGAACTCCGGACACGTTCAGAAATACATCCAGATGCATTTGAACACCAGAAGAGTGATCAGGATCGTCCTAACGCACAATCAAATACCGAAATGTTGTTTGAAAATAAGCAGACGAATATGAAAATCAAGGCCATGTCCAAAAAAGGGAAAATAAAAGCTTCCACGAACCGAGCTCACCAAGGGAAAAAACAAGCAGCGAAAGAACGTGTACTGGGCCTCCCATACGAAAGGACAAACCGAACCATAAAATCCAGAGCAAAACCCAACAAAATGATTCCCAGGAACTACAGACCCAGCTTCAACAAAGGGAAGATCGTGTTTCCGAGTGTGAGGAACTGTACCAACAAGAGGCGAGAAGAGAGGCAACGTACCCACGCCACCGGTGGGGTGTACCCATGCAAACGCTGGCTGGCCCCGAACCCTAGGGACCGCTACTGGCCCGTTGTACTGAAACCCACTTACGGCTCTGTCCTCAAGGCAGTTGTTCGTACACACACATACACCGATCAGCAGGTCAGTAAAACACAC
>JAGKTI010033039.1:0-11765 GCA_018397915.1 Birgus latro | reverse complement strand
TATACCAGTAATATTTTCATAATTTGACTTCCTAGTGTTAAGGAATTAATTATGCAGATATAGGACCTTACCCTTTCAGCCCAGAGACGTATTATTAATTTTGTTTTATGTCTTAAGGAGACTTCTTCCCCAAGTAAAGAAGGAAATGAAGGCTATACTGAAGCTTTCCACTCCAGTATAAAGACTCTGTCCCAGGGTAAGGTAAACAATCTAGAGATTGCAATGGAAAAAAAATTTGTAACAGTATTTATCACGCCGCGTCCCATTAACATATGGATACATTGCAACGTTTTGTTACGCTCAGTCTCGTTAATGTATCCATACATTTTGCAATTGCGAGGCCCGTCATTTGCAAATTTTTCAAACTTCACGTGATTTTCGATATGTACAGGGTGTCCATAAAGTCTAAAGTCTCTTTACAATTTAGAATTTTATTACAAAGGCAATTGATGAGATATCTTAATCAGATTTGTTTTATGTACTCAGTGGTTAGGTTAGGTTAGATTAGGTTAAATTGTAAAGAATTGCAAAGAGACTTTATGGACACCCTGTATATGCATGACAGCTTCCTCTAACTGCAACCAGGCAGGGACGCTCTCTGACCCCGCGTGACCCGCGTGCACCCTTGTCTCGGTCACTCACCTGTTAGCCAAGGTCTCTCTGATGACGAAATTAAAACCGTCCTTGATGCCTTCACAGGCGACAGTGATTCTTCACTAGATGACAGTATGGAAGAGAAGGACCACGTGGTGCCTGATGACGAAACGGGCAGCAGTGATGAGGAGGTGCCGTCGCCAAGGAAGCGACGGTATGTCACGTACCATAAGGTGAGGGTAGACCAGCCTACACCTCAACCACGTGCACGCACCTCTCTCCAGCCCCCAGACAAAACGTCTGAAGAGGACGAGGACAGAGCAGTAGGACGTGGTGTTACCTCGTAGTTGGGGAGGGAAAGGATTTTGCTGCAGGGAGCTGAAGGCACGGCGAGGAGGAAAATAAGGTATGAGGCTTGTGCTTTGTCTGGGAAAGGCGTTAATGGTGGAGCAGGCTCAACCAAACCGTTCTTGACCCCAATGCTGCTGTCACGTATGCAGCCAGTCCAAAGTGAGAGACAAACCACCATGAGAAAAGACACTATGTACGAGTGTGTGGATTGCAGCATAGGCTTGTGCAATGGGCCGTGTTTCCGGGAATACCACACCTTGGTACATTACTGATACTGTGTGTGCTTGCGATAATATGACGCTCACTATAATAGTTAGGCTTGTAAATATGCGATAATATGACACTCACTATAATAGTAAGGCCTGTAAATATGCGATAATATGACACTATAATAGTAAGGCCTGTAAATATGCGATAATATGACACTCACTATAATAGTAAGGCCTGTAAATATGCGATAATATGACACTCACTATAATAGTAAGGCCTGTAAATATGCTATAATAGTAAAATCACTAGAAAAGAAAGAACATTAAATACGAAAAAAAATGACAAAGAATNATAACAGTTATATAAAGTGGAAACAAGTATAATGATAGTGGAAAAGTATTATGTAAGTTGAAAAATAGAATGTAAGTTGAAACAATAGTCATATTGAGTCATATGTGCAAGCATTTGGCGATTTATGTGATTGCTTAATGGAACAATGCTTATATCGTCTATGTTTTTGTGTGAAAACCTATATATTCTTGTACTACATGTAATTTTGTTCCAAAATAATAAATATCTACCTATTCTGAGTCATTTCCAATATTTACCCCTACCATAGAAAATGGGACAGCAACAGCGCACCTCCAGAGAACATGGTACCAGGTGTGCAGAGGGTCACCTGTTTAAACTACTTAGAGGTGAGCACTTTCTCTCTGAATTGCCATCGTTTCTCGCCCAAAGTGGAGGTTTGAGCCCCCCCCAAAAAAAAAAAATCCAAAATCTGCCGGGATTGGAAGGGGTCAGTGATGAAAAATCTGCCAGGATGCGGCGGGTTAAGAGGCTAAACAAAGCCTTGTAAATACTTTCCTGCTCAACAGTCTTCTTATATTTACACTAAGACGTGTAGATTACCTGTCATTAAAATTAATGTTGTAATGTTCTTCATATGCAACTGGCATAAAACAAATTAAGCGTAATGGCTAAAATGAGACTTGACAAATTAATCCCAATCAGAGACAGGATTCAGGGCCAGCCCCGCAGGATCTCAATCAACAACGTACCTAGGCTATGTGAGTTTGTATATTGTTCAGTACAGAAGGATGTGAATAAATTTCTTCACAAGGTTTCTTTTACTGTGCTTCCAGATTGTAAAATGATTCGGAGAGCTGAATATTCTCTTATTATTTTCCTGTGATTTTTTCTCTACGTTGACACTTATCTGTTCGGAATATTAATGACAATCAAGGACAATGGATGACGACTCCTCTCGCCATTGCTGGTGTGCCAAGAATAACACCAGTGTTATGTACATCAGTATGTACTTCAGAACCAAAAACACACCTCATGGTTAAAATATATGACAAAGCAGAACAAAAGAGTGAAAAGTAATGAGAATACTAAATGAAGGAGCCGTAGCGAGACAAAAAGCCCAAAATGACAATAGTGTAGTTTTGGAATTAATGACTCAGGTAAAGGAGGTGCATGTGTAAGATATGAGGAAAAGGACACATCAAACAGAAGATTATAGAAATCCATGAGCAACAACAAGACAGAAGATATGACACAGAACAACAGGAAGGAAATGGGGATAATCTCAAGACGACAAATTGAAGGCTTGAGGAAGGCGAAAGTCAAACATAATCTCAGAGATTCTACTGGAAAAATAACAGAAAGCAGAGGTGAAGCTGTCCAGACAGCAAAGAAAATTTATGCAAAACTTGGGACCAGTAATAATTTAACTGTTCAGAATGAGAAAATGGTTTATACAGTGATTCCAAGTCTTACACAGGAGGAAAAAAATAATAGAAAAATAAAGAATGGTATCACAGAGCGCAAAATATCCTAACTCCTTTTTATCCTTCAGTTTTGTGTTCACCCTCATTGGCCAGCAAAATCCTCAAACATCTTACATTCCCAATCTTGATCATAAGCTTTTTACTTCCCCATCTGGTGCAATTCACTCATTGGCAGCCAAACTACGTCCAGTTCAGTATACTTCTAGCTTAACCCATCACATCCCGACCAATTTTCCACCTCTGACACGCCCCCAATCCCGACCAATTTCGGATTTTTTTTTTTTTTTGGCTCAAACCTCCGTTTTCCCTGAGAAACATCGAAAATTCATAGAAAAATCGCCCTCCTGAGCTTATAAATGTTGCTACAGGTGAGTGTCACCCTTACCTTTTCATTCTCTCTGAGGGTACCTGGCTTCAAAGAAAACGAACCATGGGAGGGTTAACTAATTCAAGCCACTGTAAATTACACATTTATTTATTTATTTGATATGAATTTTTATGTAGTACAAGAGTATATTGGTTTTCACACAATAATGTAGGCGATATTAGCATTACTCACCAAACACATCAACATTTGACACCTTCCTTTACAACATTACCACCTCATCATTTCATTTTGTTTCTTCCTCTAGCTTGTTTAGTCCTTTATTCTCCACCTCAGGAATCACTTTCACAATGAATTTCGTCATTGGAGAGACCATGGCGCGACATGTCTTTACTGGCCAGGTCACTGCTGACAGGTGAATTGCCAAGAAAATGGTGTGTGGGGGGAGGGGGTAGGGGGGTCAGGTGGGACTGGGAGTATCCCCACTGGAAGAGGGGGAGGGGCATCAGGTGGGGCCGGTAGTATCCCCGCTTGACAGTGGGTAGAGGAAGGTCTCCCACATATCGTTTCGTTTCTTTTCGTTTCGTTTTTGAAGGCTGCAACATGCTTGCATGTGTCGGCCTTTTTGGATTGGAGCGTGTAGCATTTTTGACCGGATGCCCTTCCTGATGTCTACCAATGACCCTTGGATGGATTCGATCCTCCGACCCTACGGCCAGAGCTGAGCGCTCTAACCCACTGACCCACGGCTGCCTACCAAAAATCACCTGTGAAACTTGAAAAATGTGCAAGTGACTGATCTTGCAATTGCATAACGTATGGGTACGTCGTCGGGCGTCACCGTGACAAAACATTACAACGTACCCATACGTCGTCGGGATGCCTCGGGTTAACTAATGGTCTCAACTGTTCTCATTTTTCTAACCACGTGTCTACTTTTATAGTGCATTAGACGTGGCAGCTTGATGTGATTCGCCCGTAAGTAGTGTACCGAGAATAGGACTATGAGAGTTGGCTTGGAAGAAGGATAGAATTTGTTGTTATGTGTCCAACTCTGAGCATAGGCTTAACACCCCGTTCCCTGAGATCCAGCAGTCCTCCTATGTACTATACATTTCCATGTCATCACTTCAACGCAAACACCCACCATCCATATTGGATACATGCTAGAGTTGTCTCGTGAAGGAATAAAATATGATGGTATGTGGAGAGGTTTGCGTGCCGTAGGAGGAGGATCTTCACTAGGTCTGGTCAACCCTTCATATGATGCAGCATCAGTCAAAAACAATATAACATGGATAGACAGGTAAACAAACAGCTGCTTCTTGGTGAGATCTGAGATTCTTTCACATCTTTCCAGAACCATTCATCTCTCTGCCTCCGTTTACCACACGCAAGGAATACGTGGGTAGATTTCTTCTACCAACAAACAGCCTTATCCTTATCTCATGGAATAAAATTCATATTTGGTTTGGTAAACCCTCTGACATTAATAAAATTTATGCACAAGAAAATCAAACATACAGAAGCTAACGTCAAGTTATCTCAGTTACAGCAATAACCAAGCACATTACACCATTTAAAAAAAAATGAAGGTTGTAGGCAAAGGGAAAGTCAGATTGATGAAGGCGGTTCCAGACCTGACCAGCTGTTGACTTGAAGAAATGAATTTGTCCGCTTACTCTTGCTCAGTAGTAGAAAGATGAACAAAAAGGAGTGAGAGTGCGTAACTTGGGTGCTGCTACATGTCCATCGGCAGTGTTCAGAAGAACAGTAATTGATCTGTGTATTAATTGTGGCAAAGAATATGATACAACTTTGCAGTGAGAGAGAAGAGAGAGACCAGGCTGGGCTGATTTATGATTTCTCCTCAGTCGCTTCAATTCACTGCTTGTCATAAATCATGAACACCGAGTCATCCACCCTTAAACGATGTAATTCCAATTTGCCATGTTCTGTATACACCTCACCCTCCTGGATGTACAAACCTCTGTGATTCCAAATTCCTTTCACATCTTTTGTCCTTGCCCTTCCTCTTACCCTCTCAGCTATTGATCCGTACGTTCTCTTTACCCTTTTGTTGTCATCCGTTCTCTCCATATTGCCATATCACCTTGACACACCCTGGACAGCCCTTTCTGACTATTTCCATTTTCACGCCTTTCTCATGTCATGCCATTTTTCACCCTCAACCATTTCATACCAGTTCTCCCCTGTGGTGGTGTACAACGCATGGTAGTCATACACAACCATGATGCATCCCCGTTCTGTGGTCACGTCCTACATTAAGTATGATAATACTCTGTTCAGTGGGGTTTCTTCACTATATACTTTTAGTCGACATCAGTACTTCTGTCGCCTCTTCTGCTCTTCTCTCTACTGACTTTGAATAATCCTCGGCAACCGACACTGGTGACTTTATTTAATATCAAGTCAGTGTCATTAAAGTAGGTGGCTGCGGATTCACCACACTGACTATCAGAGTGCATGGAGAGAAATACCAGAGGCAAAAGTTTTGATGCCGATTGTACATTGTTAGTGAGGATGAAAACAGCTTCACCACGATTAGAGTCCTGGCGATAGGGTGGAATGGTCAGTTTTGAAACTGTGGTTTGTCTTGATCATCTTTCCTCAGCTTTTAATGCCTTCTCCTTTGTAAACGTTGGTCGTAATAACAATCAGGTCACCAAACTGATAAAGTTGAATGGATAATATACTGAATAGTGACATAATAAAAAACATTCATCAGTCTACATACTATAATTTCGAAATGAATTTAAAGGCTGATATCAGTCGCTGAGTGCTATCTTGGAAAACCTACGGGAAGCACAATTTTCTTGGTGGGCGGGTATGTGTGTGTGTGTGTGTGTGTGTGTGTGGGGCCAACGTTCCCTTATAGAAACCTGAATTCTCTCTCTCTCTCTCTCTCTCTCTGCATACTGTTTTCCACGCCTTTCTACGTCTTATTGCATTTTTTCTTGCCATTCCGTTATTTACAGTTAGGCTGTAGAGTTTCTTTCCTCTTTTTCCCTCTGAGTATTTGTATTTCGTTCCTCCTTTTCCCTCCGATTTTTTTTTAATATTCTTCCCCCTTCCCAACAAGTCTCTCTTCTATTCTTGTTATCCTCATCAAGCTTTGCATTCCGTTTTTATTTTCAGATTATCCTTTTCCTTCTTTTTTACCCTCTCGCCAGTCTCACATTATTGACTCAATTTTTATTCGTCGTTTTTTCGTTCTTCTTTGTTCCCACTGCTTCTTGCTCCATCATTCCTCTTGTTTTGGGTTTCCTGTTCTTTGTTCCTTGTCTCCCTCTTCCTCTCCACCATGCTGTTCTCCTTTTCTTGCTTCTGATTTTGCAGCCTTCTCTTGTCTCATCTTTTCACTGTACAATTTTGTGGTTGTAAATAAGTCTCACTTTTTCCCGCTCTCCCTGCCTGCTTTTTCCTGTTCGCGTCT
Organism: Birgus latro; assembly: GCA_018397915.1. Classification (NCBI taxonomy): domain Eukaryota; kingdom Metazoa; phylum Arthropoda; class Malacostraca; order Decapoda; family Coenobitidae; genus Birgus; species Birgus latro. The sequence continues at coordinate 5,032 of JAGKTI010033039.1, read as the reverse complement.
CATTGCATCCTTGATATCTTTTTCCCTCTCACGGTTTCTTCGCTCTTCCGCCGTCAAGAACTCATTTCCTCTTCCTTTATCTCAGGGCCTGGAGTGGCCAACCCACGCTACACACATAATGTTTTTCTGTGACTGTCGTGCTGTAGTTTACCCACCTTAACCTGACGTTTTCTTTTTACAGATATTTCACGTAGTTCATTAGCAGAATAAGTAAATACAACAACTCAACGCCCTTCCCATGGCATTTTTTCGTGATAAGCAATGTATTCTAGTGCTTATCAGTGATACAGTTCATTGTTCAAATGGAAAGATGGCATTTTTTGGCAAAGTTGAATGAGTCAAAACATAGTTATATGTGCAGTGCATCCAGTACAGTACATCAGCTTCACATCACTTCAGATCACATCTTCCACCCAGTAGCAGTATCACAGCCATACACGGGTTTTATTTGCCTATGTGCAAAGTACACCTCTCACGTGTGGGGAGGCTCCCCACACACAGCTTTTCTCAACAAGGTGGAGTCAAAGGCTTCTCGTCTCGTTAACTCTCCTTCACTTACTGGCTCCCTTCGACCTCAATATCTTCGCCGCACTGTTGTATCTTTATCTATTTTCTGTCGCCACTTCGATGGTCACTGCTCCTCTGAACTGTCTGTTTGCGTCCCTCCACCACTACGGCAGGCGCGCAGCAACCGTCTGGCAATAAACGTTCATTCTTTTTCTGTCCAACTCAATAACGTAAGAGTTAACCGTTACACCCAGTCCTTCATGTAATGCAATTGGTCATCTCTGTAACTGTCTCCCTCTGTCTGTACAGTATTTCCAACTGTCTATGATGTCCAGTCTTTCAAACGCAATGTACCCAGGCGTCTCGAAATGAGTGGGTCTTGAATCTGGCTCTCTGTTATCTTGTTTTTAATTTTTCTTGGAGGGAACAATATGCAAGCTTCAGGCCTTTGGTTCCTTCTTCTTTTCATAAAAAAAAAAAAATCAGATTTTGGTAGTATTACCTTGCCTTTTCACCAGCGCCACGGCTACGAAGTAAAGCTATATTTATAGCAACTGGTAAGTCTTTCATCAAGAATTTCTCTGATAGATTATAGTAGGGTTATCTAACCGTTACTAGCTTGTTCAGTCCAAACTAAATTTTCCTACCCTAGGCAGCCCCTTGATTCAATATATACTCCGTAAGTGATCGACGTATATCTTTTAAGCATAATCAGTAAAATATTCATTTCCCAATGAATATACGAGTTTAACTTTCGTTAATAAGCAAGGCAGTGTATACTCCTTCGGAGCAGAGAGAATGGGATGACATTAGACACAGAAACATAAATTATAAGATGGCAGTTCGTCTTGCTTAGCAGAATATAAAATATTACTGCATCCTAGAGACTGTTTTCCACCCCCAGTTGGACAACCATGACTAGTGACTGGGGAGCTACTCTACTGTACAGTATATTTCATCTGCTCAGATCGGTCTTCAGAATATGTAAATGATTCAGATATCAGGCTGGGGTGGTAAAGTTAAAGAAGAAACCATTAAACCAAGTAATAACATTAAAATTCAAGAAATAACAAAAAGACTGAGAATCGAACCTACAGTACCAACAGCTGACAAAGATGGACCGGACAAATAATATTCTGCAAATTGCGGCTTGGAATGTAAGTGATATGAATGAAGTAAAAAGAAGGAGACTGTGCTTGTGCTTAAAGATGCAAATGTGTATATATGCGGTTTGACTGACATTATAGGGAAGGGTATATGTGTGCGAGAATTCAGTGTGTGCTGGAGTGGATGAGAACGGGAGGACAAAAGTAAGTGTATGTATTGCGGTATGTTAGACATGGAAAGGGGATATAAGAGAGAATGGATCATTTGGATAAAGGACTGTATAAATGCAAGTAGGAGTACAAACATGGGCAACTGTACCGTATGCACGTTTTCCCCAGCTAAAGATCAAGGAGTTACAGTATAAAGCAACGTTCTGGGAAAATGGTGAATCATGCTAGTGAGCGAGAAAGAGAGTTTTTAATAGGATGTGTAAATAGCAAAGTGGGGAATGCTATGACAGATGGCCATGGTGGAAAGTATGGTGTACAAGTGATGTGAATGGGGAGGGTAGTGCTCTGGTGGACGTCTGGGCTGGTAAGGACTTGGCAGCAGTCAATATCTTCTTCAGACACAAACTTATACTGATCTATGGGTACAGTACTACAGTATATATGGCTAGTTGGTTGACTATAAGGCACGTACTGATTATGTGTGGGATACTGAATGAGAAGAAAATGAACACTGGTGAGTGGCTTGTCCAATCAGTATGTAACAGCGTCAAAGATAAAGGAGAAAAAACTATTACTGAACAGGGGAAAAAAATACGGGAGCAAGTAATTCCTGTGCAGAGAGTAGAAAAGTTACAAGAGGAGGATGAAAGGTTGTGATGCAAGTGAAAAATGAAATAGAGCAGACACGACTTAGAATATATGGAGGATATGGACGGTGTGAGAACCTAGTAATTGGTTTGATACAGACAATAGGGCTGCAGGAAGGGGAACTAGGGTATAGACCATAAATCTCTAAATGATTAACAGGAAAGCGTTAGAGAAGTGAAAGAAGTTCTATGCTGCCTGCACTGATCTGGAGAAACGTTATGATGGAGTGGGCAGGTTAGTAATATGGAGAATACTGGAGAAATGTGAGCTTGATGAAAAATTACTGAGTACTGTTTAGAGTATATAATGAGGGTGCAGCAGTATTTGTGTGAAGTGAAACGAGTGAGTTCTTTCATTTGAACGTCGGACTGTCAGAAATATGGATGTTGGAATGGCACTGTCCTGTTGTTTGCCGATAGTGCTATTCTTTACGTGAAGCATAGTGGGAATTGCAAGGTTTGGTGAGTTTCGAAGTGTGTAAGAAACAAGTGTCTGTCTGATTGGTGAAGTAGGGCCTGGTTTATACCTTTGCTGGGAAATATCTGACCAAAAACTTCTAACATGCACTCCTGAAATTTGGTCCTATTTCACTGACTAATTCCTATACTTCCTTTTGTTCAGATTTGTTCACCATTACCTTCATTCTCAGTTTCTACGCTTTTAGTCAGTCACTGAGTAGTGCTCTTATCCTTTCCCCAAAAACCTTCTCTCACTTTTACCTTGCTTACCGGTAATATGATCAGATAATCTTGCACACCATCCTCCCAGCTCTCTAATACCAACAACACTCCCAAGTGTCTTTCTCTCTACAAGCAAGTAATCAGTCAGGCTCCTCTCAACACTCCCACCAATCTCTCTATCCCATTTGTAATTATCTTTTCTATATATGAATTACTAATGCAAAGCTGTCTTTTCTGGAATATATCCTTCAGTCACCATCAATTATGGCTCTTCCTAGGCACTCTATAATAACCCGTTACAATCAATGGGTCAGTGTCAATTCTCACATTTTATGTCTTCTATCACAAAAACGTAATTGCTCCTGGGCATTTATCCCGTCACTCTGGCCATTTAATTTCAGTATTAATCTTTCCCTTCCATACCTCTATCATGACAAGGAACATACATAATGATCAGCGCCATTTTCATCGTCTTAAACTTGACATACCTGCAACTTGCGTCGTTAAATTATAATCTTTCATTCCTCACTGACCTGTATAATTCATCAACAACGGAAGTCCCTCCTTACTGCACCCACGTGTGCTCATATGTGACCTTATGTACTGCACACACTTCCATTCATTAATTTTTGTAAGTTAGAGAAAACATGGAGAGGTTCACACGTATTAAAAATTCTTAATATGAATTCACGACGAACTGATCTTGTTTCACAATTCTATTGCCAGTGTTTTCAGAAGCGCAATATATGAGGCACTTGATAACGATTGACAATAATTTTTGACTGAACAAAGCATTTGATAGGGTTTCTCCCAAGATGTTATCTAGAAAAGTTACATGCAAAGGATATTTGGAGACAGGTAAGATTATGGCTAATAGGAAGAAAACAGAGGATAACTAAAAATGGAATAAAATTTGGCTGGAGCTTGGTGACTAGATTTAGTTATAAGCAGTAGTATTGATATATTTGCTGATGACAGTAATAGAGAGAGAAATATTAACACTGGAGTATAATAGCTTCCTGAGGGACCATGATATCTTGTTCAAACTGTGCGAGGAGTGGTAAAAGAAATCTGATGAAGTAAGATGTAAAATATTTAACAAGGTCAAACATATTCTTACAACGAATTACAACTTTTGACTGTAAAAATGATAAATTAGACAGTGAGAAGGATCTAGTATTCAGAAGTTATCAAGGATCTTAAACTGAGACAAAAGTGTAATAATGTGCATGTACAAAAAAAAAAAAAAAAAAAGCTCAAAGGATAATATAATTTCAACAAACGTGAGAAAAAAATCTTCTAAATAATGCTAGAGCTTTGCCTTGTTTTTAGTTAGGCTACACTTGGACTATCCAGTACAGTTTTTGTGTCTATAGTAGAGAATGGGTATGAATTCTTTGAGCATTCAGAAAGCAGTAACAAAAAATTCTCATTATGTTCATTCCTTAAGGAAACAGAGAAAGGAAATCAAAGCTGCATTCACTAGGCAGCTGGAGTTAAGATAGATTAACTGAATATGCTACACTTTGCACCAGGCAGCTTGTCTGTAGATTCCCTCTTTCTCCTGACAGTCACCTCTGACTGACTAAAGTGATTTTTTTCGTACTCGTAAAATTATCTGTGTCTCACAGTATATTTATATTCATTCATATATTCCACACTGACTTTCCATAAGAGTCGGATGGGTGCTAAGAAGGCGCACCACCACAGTAGTATAGTTAAGACATGAGAGAACATGCTCAAATAGGTGTGAACTGGAAAATGTCTGCTTTAACTGTGAAATAGGAAGGAACCGGTTGGGAAATAAAGCTGATGAGTGGAACAAGTTACCAAGCGGTGTGGTTCACACTAACACATTTGAGAATTTCAAGAGTAAGCTAGACAGACATAAGACTGGGAAGTGTTTGGGGGTAAAACTCT
>JAGKTI010033038.1:1226-11765 GCA_018397915.1 Birgus latro | reverse complement strand
ATATACATTTTTTTTTTTTTAATGCAAGGAAGAAGGAACCAAAGGCCGCGGACCCACAAACTGTTCCCTCCAAGAACAAACAAAAACAATACAAAAAGAGAGCCAAAGTCAAGATCCATTGTTCATTTCGAGATGCCTGGACACACTGCGTTTGAAGGACTGGAGATCATAGGAAGTAGGAAATACATACAGAGGAAGACAGTTCCAGAGTTGACCAGTTGCATAAATGAAGGACTGGGAGTAACGGTTAACTCTTGCATTAGAGAGTTGGACAGAAAAGGGATTAGAGGACGTGCCCGTCGTAGAGGTGGAGGGATGCAACCAGACAGTTTAGGGGAACAGTAGCCATTGAAGTAGCGATAGAAAAGATATAAAGATGCAACAGTGCGGCGAAGAGACATAGGTTGAAGGGAATCAGTAAGAGGAGGAGAGTTAATGAGACGAAAAGCCTCTGACTCCACCCTATTGAGAAGGGCTGCATGTGGGGAGCCTCCCCACACATGAGAGTTGTACTCTAAACAGGAGCGAATAAAACCCATGTACAAAGTCAACAACTGTGCAGGGGTAAAGAAGGTTCGGAGTCGGCTTAGCACACCTAATCTCTTGGAAGCAGATTTCACAAGAGATGTAATATGTTCCTTCCAAGATAAATCCCTAGTGAATGAAACCCCATGCATTTTCATTGATAATGCTAGAGCGACCTGTACACCATTAAACATCAGTGGGTACTCCTGTGGGAGATTTTGGCGGGTTGATAGGTGTAAGAAATGAGTCTTTGATGCATTAAAAACAAGATTATTTTTACCCCAATGAAAGATACGAGCCAAGTCAGACATTAGGTGTGCCATAGCCTCATCCCTTGTTCACTGAAGTAACTGCTGAGACGGACGTTGCGGGAACCGAAAGGAAAGATGAAGGGTGGAATTATCAGCGTATGAGTGGATAGAGTTAGATGTACAGCTTAGAAGGTTATTGATGAATAAAAGGAAGAGAGTTGGTGATAGGACAGAGCCCTGAGGAACACCACTGTTGATAGATCTAGGAGAAGAGGATGGCCGTCTACAACAGCAGCTATAGAACGACCAGAAAGGAAGCTAGAGATGAAGGCACAGATAGAAGGATAGAAACCGTAAGAGGACAGTTTAGAAATTAAAGATTTATGCCAGACTCGATCGAAAGCCTTTGAGATGTCAAGTGCAATGGCAAAGCTTTCGCCAAAGTCCCGAAAGGAGGATGACCAGGAGTCCGAAAGGTACGTGAGAAGATCGCCAGTGGAGCGTCCCTGACGGAACCCATACTGACGATCAGAAGGTTGTGATAGGAAAGATGCTTTAAAATTTTTCTGTTAACAATAGACTCAAACACTTTTGAAACACAGGATGTTAAAGCGATAGGACGATAGTTAGAGGGCTGGGAATGGTCACTCTTCTTTGGGACTGGCTGAATGAGAGCAGACTTCCAGCAAGAAGGAAAAGTACAAGTTGACAAAGGCGAAAGAGTTTACTTAGGCAGGGTGTAAGCACTGAAGCACAGTTCTTGAGGACAACAGGAGGGACCCCATCAGGCCCATATGCCTTGTTAGTACTGAGACCAGTGATGGCTGTAAATAAATCAGCTGAAGAAATTTTAATGTCAGCCATAAGGAAGTCAGAGGGGGGAAGTGATGGAGGAACAGCACCGGAATCGTCTAAGGTGGAACTGGAGGAGAAAGTCTGAGCGAAGAGATCTGCTTTATCAGTAGGAGGAACAGCTACAGAGTCATCAGGGTAGAAATGAGGAGGGAAGGATGATGAGGTAAAGTTGTTAGAAAGATTTTTGGCAATGTGCCAGACGGAGCGGAAAGAATTCGAGTTGGAGAGTTGAGAACATTTATATACCTCTCCACTCCATCCCTCCATCTCATCCTCGGCCTCCCCCTCCCTCTCCCCTCCTCCACCTCATTCACATACACTCTCCTCGTCAGTCTCTCGCTCTCCATCCTCTCCACATGCCCAAACCACCTTAACGTGTTTCTCCTAACGCTTCCTGTCAAATCCACATCCACACCACAACGCTCCTTCACTTCCTCATTTGTTTGTCTCTCCGTGTGACTCCACATGCTCCTCTCAAATAACTCATTTCCACTGCTCTCACTCTTGACTTCTGTCCCTCCAACAGGGTCCAAGCTTCACTTCCATATGTTAGAGGTGGTATCACAATACTGTCATGTAGCAGTTTTTTCACTTCCATGCTCACTTCCCTGTTTCTTATCACTACTTTCAAGGAACCAGCAACCTTTCTTCCCTGCTGCACCTTTTCAAGCACTTCATCCTCCAAACTTCCATCCTTACTCATCACACTACCCAAGTACTTAAATGCACTCACATTCTCCATATCCTCCCCATCCAGTCTCACTATACATTCACCGACTTCACTTCTCTCGAAGACCATCACTTTACTCTTCCCTACATTCACCTTTAGATTCTGTTTCTTACACACTCTCCCAAACTCATCTACCAAGCCTTGCAGCTCCCCTTCGTCTTCACTCAACAACACAGTATCATCTGCAAACAACAGTACAGGGATCACTGCCCTCTCTCACTAAGGCCGCTCCAACATCCACTGCCCGACCTTGTATCTCTTTTATAACCCCATCCATATACAGATTGAACAACCATGGAGACATGACACATCCTTGTTTCAATCCAACCTTCAAATGGAAAGATTCACTCAGTTTGCCATCCACACGCACTGCAGCCTTAGCACCCTCATACATACTCTTCACGGCCTTCAACAACTTCCCATCTACTCCATATATTTTTAATACTTTCCACAATCCTTGCCTATCCACCTGTCATATGCTTTCTCCAAATCCCTTCTCTAGAAACTTTTCCACTAAAGATCTATGAATGAATATCTGGTCTACACAACCTCTTCCCTTCCTAAACCCTCCCTGTTCTTCTCCAACTTATTCTTCTGTTATTTCCCTAACTCTGTCAATAAGTATCTTTCCATACACTTTTTCTATTACACTAAGAAGACAAATGCCTCAGTGATTACCACACACTTCTTTTTCCCCTTTTCCTTTGTACAGGGGAATAATTATACCTGCCTTCCAATCCTCCGGGACTCTACCCTCCTCCCAGGCCAATCTGCACACCTTCCACATCCATTCTATTACTATCTCTCCCCCATGCTTCAGCATTTCACCACACACTCCATCATTTCCTGGGGCTTTCCCCATTTTAACTTTCTTCATTGCTTCCACCACTTCCATCCTACTGATTTCTTCCTCTCTTCTCACAACCCTCATTCTCCCAGCCATTCCCCAGCCACTTATACTTGCATTACTTTCATTCTGTATGTTCAACAGTTCATTAAAGTGTTCTCTCCATCTGTTCACTTTTTCTCCCCTCTCCACTAGTAATCTACCATTTTTATCTTTCACACCCCAACTAACTTCTTTGGCACCCAGTCTAACTCTCTTTACCTCTTTCCAGAACATTGTCTTACATTCCCTCCACTTTACACTCAAATTCCTTCCAAATTCCTCATCCACTTTCTTCTTACACTCTTTTACTAATCTTTTCACGTCTCTCCTCCTCTCTACATATAACTCTCTCTTCCGTCTCTCAACTTCTTCGATGCCCCTGTTCCTCATCCACTCATTACATGCTTTCTTCTTCTGTGCCACAGCCTCTCTCACCTCTTCAGTCCACCATGCTGTTCCCTGAACCCCCTTTTGTCTTCTCTTCACCTCACATGCTGCACAGATTTCTTCTGTACATATCTTGCACACACCTTCCACGTCCCCAATCTGCAAGCTCTACTTTTTGATGGACATTTTCACGACGCTTCTCTGTATCATGCACTGGTTAGCCTGCATTCCACACAGCACAGTCAGGAACAGTACTGAGGTCAAGCACATTCCTTCAACATGTGCTTCAGTTAGCCTGCATCCCACCATACAGTGTGCATTTAGCAATAACAGAGGTCAAACATATTCCCTCTTCATCATTAGCCTGCATCCCACATTACAGTGCACAGGCAGCAACCACACAGGAAGGTCAAACACATTCTACCTTCACGTGTTTCAGTCAGCCTGCATCTGACATTATGGAGCACAGTCAGTAGTGATAGAGACATCAAAGCCTGTAGCCTGTCAATTAAGGAAGCTCCCTAACACCTTTTCCTAAGTGATTTACTTTGCTTATTAAACCTTACTGTCCAGTTCTGTGATATATACATCCTAACATCTCCATACTTTGCATAAATGACGTATAAATAAATCACTAAGAGAGAGGTGGTGGGGAGCTTCCTGACACCTTGCACACATGCTTCAATAGTCATCATCTGAAACAGGCAGCTTGTATTGGACTTCACAATTTAATGATTAAGTATACAACTCTTGGATCTACCGTATACGCCTTCCTGTGGTCAGACAATATTTCTTCAGTATTCAGTACTCTCATCAGTTAAGGAGGCTCCCTAACACCTTTTCCTAAGTAGTTTATTTTGTTCAGTTTGGGGAGGCTATGGACATGATTGTGTGCAACACACATTTTAGGAAAAGAATGAGTCGTTTGATTACGTACGAGTCCGGGGGAAATAGCAGTCTGATAGATTATTTTCTGGTCAGGAGGGTTGATCGGAGGTTACTGAGGGATGTTAAAGTTATAGGAAGCGAGGAGTGTGTGCAGCAGCACAAACTGTTGATTTGTGACATGGTGCTTAAAGAACGAGTGATGAGAAGGAGGACATATGTGCCTAGGAGGAAAATATGGAAGCTGGGAAACGAATCAGTAAGCGATGCCTTTTAAAGTGAGATGAGGAGAGTGGTGGCTGAACAGGGAGCCGTAGATAGAGGCGTTAATGAACAGTATAAAGCCCTTAAGAACAACCTCTTGAGAGTTGCCGATGCAATATGCGGTTGGACAAGAGGCCCACCAAGACATAAAGTAACTTGGTGGCAGGATGAGGGTGTAGAAGCCGCAGTTAAGGAGAAAAGAAGGCTTTTCTGGGAATGGAAGAAGGGTGGTAACAGGGAGGAGTACTTGGCTGCCAAGCGCAGGGCTAGAAGAGAGGTATACAGGGGGAAGTCTGATTCACAGAGACTTTTACTTGATAATCTAAATCATGGAGAAAGGAAAAATATGATTTTTAGGGTGGCAAATCAGGTGAAGAGGGATAATCGGAATATTGTAGGTGAGCAGTGTGTGATCAGTGATGAAGGAAGGGTAGTGGTGAACAGTGGGGATATTGAAGATGCATGGAGAGAGCATTATAGCCGGTTGTTGAATGAGGAGTTTGACTGGGATAGGGAAGGTTTGGAGCCAGCAGATCCAGTGTTTGGCCCTTGATCTTTGATTGGCGCTGCTACTGTGAGTGAGGCAATAGGCAGGATGCGGGTGGGGAAGGCAGCAGGTGTGTCTGGGTTAACTGCCGAAATGTTGAAGGCCTCAGGAGATACTGGGGTGAGGTTAGTCACTGACCTGATAAATATGATTATATATGAGTGTGTTGTCCCAGATGATTGGCTGCAGAGTGTAATTGTAAATGTGTACAAAGGGAAGGATGATGCCCTGGAAAGGGGAAATTAAGGTATAAAGCTCTTAGATCAGATAGTGAAAGTAATGGAGAGAGTTCTAGAAGGTATGATTAGAGAAAGAGTGAATATTGATGAGATGTAGTTTGGGTTTATGCCAGGCAGGGGGACCACTGATGCCATATTCATTGTTCGACAGCTTCAGGAAAAATATATTGGAAAGAAGAGGGAACTGTATTTTGTTTTTGTTGATTTGGAAAAGGCTCTTTGACAGAGTCCCTAGAGAGGTGGTGAAGTGGGCAATGAGAAAGCTGGGGTTGGAAGAGTGGCTGGTTAGGGTGGTTATGGCCATGTACGTGGGTGCTCGCACCCAGGTAAGAGTGAATGGAGTTTTGAGTGATAAGTTTTCCGTGAATGTTGGTGTGCATCAGGGGTCAGTTTTGAGTCCCTTGTTGTTTATCATGGTACTTGAAGCCCTCTCACGTGACTTCAGAGATGGACTTCCATGGGAGATGTTGCATGCTGATGATTTGGTGTTGATTGCAGAGAATGAAAAGGAGGCGGAGGAAAGATTTAAGAAGTGGAGAGATGGTATGGGGTACAAGGGCTTAAGGGTAAATGCAGATAAAACAAAAGTGATGATATCTAGGGTTGGTGGCGGTACAATCTGAGGAGAGGGAGAGTGGTCATGTGCAGTTTGCCACAAAGGTGTGGGAAGTAATTCCATCTTGTGTAGTGTTTGTGATAAATGGGTGCACAAGAGATGTAGTGGTATTAGAGGTAGACTGCAAGATAATGCTGATTTCATGTGTGCGGCGTGTCGGGGAGAGCAGGTAGAGATTGTTAGGCGCGAAAGGATTGAACTTGCTGGTGAGTCTCTTGAGTGTGTGGAAGAGTTTTGTTATTTGGGAGACATGTTATGTGCCGGAGGTGGGGCTGGAGTTAGCTCGCTTGCTAGGGTGAGAAGTGGTTGGAAGAAGTTCAGGGAGAAGTTGCCTCTCCTGACATTGAGAGGACTCTCCTTACGTGCTAAGGGGTCTTTGTATGCAGCACGTGTTAGGAGTGTGATGCTGTATGGTAATGAGACCTGGGCAGTAAAGAAGGGGGATATTCACAGGCTTAAACGTACAGAAATGACAATGATTAGGTGGATGTGCTGTGCGTCTCTGCGTGCAAGGCCTGGGGGGGCTGGGTTTACGATGGAAGAATTGAGAGGTAGGATGGGACTGGAGTGTATTGGTGTTGTGTTGAGGAGATGTAGGCTGAGGTGATGTGGACATGTGGAGAGGATGGGGAATGATAATTGGGTGCAGAAGGTGAGAAGTGTTAAAATTGGGGGAGGGGTTGGGAGGGGTAGACCGAGAAAGACAAGGGACGAGGTCATTAAGAGTGACCTCAAAGTTAAGGGACTGAACAGGGAGGCTGCCAAAGATCGAGCAGCATGGAGAGCCGCCATTAGGTGACCAAGGCCGACGCATGCAAGCATGCTGCAGTCTTCAAAAACGAAACGAAACGACACCTTACTGTCCTCTTCTGTAATACATGATTCCTCCTAATTATCGCCATTCTCTGCTTAATAATGTATGAAAGCATATTAACCAGCCATAGCCAAAAATAAATCGCTAAGGAAGAGGTGTTAGGGAGCTTCCTTACCCAACAAGAGAATGAGCCTGGGAGTGAAGTGTGGCTACAAACTTGGCAACTATACTGTTTTTACTCTTATAGGCCTAGTTCTTCGTCCTTTTGCAGCTTATTTTATATAGCACAGTGGCAGACAATGCCACAGCTCTACATCCTTTCCACAGTACTGCTTCACGAGTACTATTAATCTAATGTGGATCTGTTTTTAGGACTCTGCTTTCAGGACAGAGAGAGAGCAGTTTTAGATCAAGTTCGAGTAAACAGAGCATAGCCACGCATGCATCACTCTTAGCCAGGAGACATTCAGCCACAAGACTTTCTGAGTGACTACATACATACGAAGATATAGCCAAGACTCACTTTATTTCAAGTCTTATTACACAATGCAAATTTCTTTTTTCTCCAACAGCCTCCACTTACAGCTAAGAGGTAATTAACTGGTTTGGGCATTTGCTGTATCTTCCGGTCGACAGAAAACACCAGCTGTACCACGCTCAACCTTACTATGTATGTATTAATGTACGGTATATGTGAATGACTGTATGTACTCGTATCTCTTTTATAACCCCATCCATATACAGATTGAACAACCATGGAGACATGACACATCCCTGTTTCAATCCAACCTTCAAATGGAAAAATTCACTCAGTTCACTATCCACACGCAGTGCAGACTTAGCACCCTCATACATACTTGTCACGGCTTTCAACGACTTCTTCCCATCTAATCCATATATTCTTAATACTTTCCACAATCTTTGTCTATCCACCCTGTCATATGCTTTCTCTAAATCCATGAAGGCTGCATACAACTTCTTTCCCTTCTCTAGAAACTTTTCCACTAAAGATCTAAGAGTGAACATCTGGAGTGGCCCTAGTGACAGAAGGCAATGTTTGGAAACTCCCTGTACTGTTGTTTGCAGATAATACTGTGATGTTAAGCGAAGATGAAGGGGAGCTGCAAGGCTTGGTAGATGAGTTTGAGAGAGTGTGTAAGAAACGGAATCTAAAGGTGAATGTAGGGAAGAGTAAAATGACGGTCTTCGAGAGAAGTGAAGTCAGTGAATGTACAGTGAGATTGGATGGGGAGGATATGGAGAATGTGAGTGCATTTAAGTACTTGGGTAGTGTGATGATTAAGGATGGAAGTTTAGAGGGTGAAGTGCTTGAAAGGGTGCAGCAGGGAAGAAAGGTTGCTGGTTCCTTGAAAGCAGTGATAAGAAACAGGGAAGTGAGCATGGAAGTGAAAAACCTGCTACATGACAGTATTGTGATACCATCTCTAACATATAGAAGTGAAGCTTGGACCCTGTTGGAGGGACAGAAGTCAAGAGTGAAAGCAGTGGAAATAAGTTATTTGAGAGGAGCATTTGGGGTCACATGGAGAGACAATCAGAGTAGTGAGGAAGTGAAGGAGCGCTGTGGTGTGGATGTAGATGTGATAGGAAGCGTTAGGAGAAACACACTGAGGTGGTTTGGCCATGTGGAGAGGATGGAGAGTGAGAGACTGACGAGGAGGGTGTATGTGAGTGAGGTGGAGGGGGGAGAGGGAGGGGGAGGCCATGGATGAGACGGAGGGATGGAGTGGAGAGGTATATGAGAGAGGGGGGTGTGAGCTGGGAGCAGGGCAGTGAAATGGTGGGGGACAGAGTGACATGGAGGCGATTTGTTTGTAGCCACCCCATACGGGATTAAGGTGTCTGGCAATAGATAGATAGACAGATAGATTTTCATTGGATGCTAGATAAATCAATTTTGTATTTTTATGATTCACAGAAAAAGCTTCACAGGAACCATTGTAAAACCTTTTCCTGAGCGATTCATTTTGCATATTACACCTCAAGAATCTCTCGTATGCTATTAATATCACTAAACCGATCACTGACACAGCGGTATTTTCGGTATTTTAGTGCGAGAAAGAAACTCCCTAGCGACTCTTCCTTAGCGATTTATCTGTGTTATTTATCCTCAGCATAGTGGTATTTGAATTATTTAACACACGAGAGGGTAGTAATGAGTAATATGCAAAATAAATCGCTTAGGAAGAAGTGTTAGGAAGCGTCCTTGACTGACGAGAATACAAGAAAAAAAAAATCGACTAGCGACAGCAAAAGCAGCTAATTGAATCAGAGATGAATAAAATAAGAACGTCATATGGCAACATCACTTTTTAGCAGCGGCCATCTTGAATTTGGTATTGCCACACGATGTAAACAACACCTTAATTTTTACATTTAGTAATATTTGTCAACAATTCTAATATAAACGTAAAGGATTTGTTACACATAGACTGCCCTTCAAACAAAATTTTCATGGAATAATTGTAAATTAGAGAAAAATATGCACCAATTACGCGTATAGAGGTATCTGGTACATTGTCTGCTACGTCAGAGTGTTGCCAGACCTGCATTAAATTTGTCTTCGCTACTCATCTTTCAACATTAGCAGAACGGTTTTTATCTGCTACACTTTGTATTTTCTCATTTGACATGGATTCCTAGCCCTTTTTTAGCTCAGATGATGACCAAGAAGTTAAATTTGACCAGTAACCAAGGAAATTATTGTTCCTGTATCATAGCGAACGCTTATCGAATTTTACGTAACTAATTAGTATTCAAATTGTGTGGCCCTGTTGTTGAAAAAAGAGCTGTTGCCTCTTACCTTTTTTGATTTACAACAGTGATACAGTTCCTCACTGTCATCTGAAAGTCGTGGGTTCGATCCCCGGCCCAGTATACGTATATTAAAGTAAACCTTCAATTACATACGACAGGCGAAGATACAAGTTATGCACTCCATTCGTCTATCTCACTGGTCTCCCCCTTCACTTCTCATACTCTTCTAATCAGTCTGTCATTCTCTATCATCTCCGGAGTACTCCTTCCCTTCATATCATCTTTGGTCTCCAGTTCCTCCTTGACTCCTGCTCACTCACACTCCATTCTCTCCATCTCTCCATCTCATTCTTATAGTCTCCCCCTCTACCTCACTCATATACAGTCTTGTAGTCAGTTTCACATTCTGTTATATTCAAACATATAAAACAACGTCCAACCAAGCACCCAGCATTGGAAATTACTCATCTATTTACTCTCTCAAAATTTATATTCATCTCTAGGTCCCCCCCCAAAAAAAAAAACAATATAGAGTAGTAGTAAAAAGCGAGTCTCAGGTAAATGATAACACTCTTACATTTATTTTATTTTTGTGAAAGTGAGGGGGAGAAAAATAAATGTTTGCTCTTTATCTCTCTCTCTCTCCAGATAATCGAGAGAAAAATGTTAACTCATATTTTCATACCCCCCCTTCCCTCCTCTCTCTCTCTCTCTCTCTCTCTCTTTCTCTTTCTCTTTCTCTTTCTTTTTCTCTCTCCT
>JAGKTI010033037.1:0-11765 GCA_018397915.1 Birgus latro | reverse complement strand
AAGCCTAAACTCACGAGTTTTATCTAATTGTAACCATGTGTCGCAGTTGTCCGGCCTATGTGACTTGGTGCCAGTGAAAATAAATAAATTTCGCAGCTACAAATGACTATAATCAATAATCAGACTTTACCTAAGCTCAAATGCATTATTATATATTACAAAAAGATGATAATACCAAACCTAACTACAAAATTCTAAATTCAAGGTGTAAATACAAACTATCGCGAATTTTAACCTTGAATTAACTTGCTTTGCCTCTTTATAAAAAACAGATCATGCTTTGCACATCCATCACGCTCTATATGGTCTTACTCTATTAATAATATTTCACTCTTGCTATACATTAACTAGGATCAAGCCCAAATATGAATTTGATGACCATTTCCCATACATTGCATCAATTAAACAGGGGTCCAGGACTACACTTACATTACATTTACATTATACTTATACTAACTTATATTACACTTATACTGCACTTACATTATATTTATACTAACTTATATTACACTTACACTAACCCTAAAATTACAGCTATACATTAACTAGGATCAAGCCCAAATATGAATTTGATGACCATTTCCCATACATTGCATCAATTAAACAGGGGTCCAGGACTACACTTACATTATACTTATACTAACTTATATTACACTTATACTACACTTACATTATATTTATACTAACTTATATTACACTTACACTAACCCTAAAATTACAGCATTACATTCTCACATCCTTTGACTAATGCAAGAAAGCCTTGGTTTAATCACACTTGTTCTAATCCTGTCCACAACAAGGAGAGGGCCTATAAAGGTACCAGAGCCAACCCATCCCTGAATCACCTTTTTTTTTTTTATGTTTCTGCCTGGAATAGTGCTAAGTCTGTTCTTTGGCATCTTGCCAAAAACCTTTCTAACAACTTTACCTCATCATCCTTCCCTCCTCTTTTCTACTCTGATAGCTCTGTAGTTATTTCTTCTACTGATAAAGCAGAACTCTTCGCCCAGACTTTCTCAAGTTCTGCCTTAGACGATTCTGGTGCTGTTTCTCAGTCAATTCCCCCCCTCTGACTTCCTCATGGCTGACATTAAAATTTTTTCAGCTCATGTATTTTCTGCTATATCACTGGCCTCAAAAGTAACAAAGCATATGTGCCTGATGGAATCCCTCCTGTTGTCCTCAAGAACTGAGCTTCTGTGCTTACACCTTGCACAGGTAAACTCTTTTGCCTTTGTCTATCAACTTGTACCTTTCCTTCTTGCTGGAAGTTTGCTCTCATTCAGCCAGTCCCAAAGAAGGGTGACCATTCCCGACCCTCTAACTATGGTCTAATTGCATTAACATTCTGTGTTTCAAAAGTTTTCGAGTTAATTCTCAACAGAAAAATTTTAAAGCATCTTTCCTCTCACAACCTTCTTTCTGATCATCAGTATGGATTCCGTCAGGGATGCTCCACTGGCGATCTTCTCACCTACCTTTGAGACTCCTGGTCATCCTCCTTTCGGGACTTTGGCGAAAGCTTTGCCATTGCACTTGACATCTCAAAGGCTTTTGATTGAGTCTGGCATAAATCTTTAATTTCCAAACAGCCCTCTGTTTCTATCCTTTTATATGTGCCTTCAGCTATAGCTTCCTTTCTGGTCATTCTATAGCCAGTGTTGTAGACGGCCATCATTCTTCTCCTAGATCTATCAACAGTGGTGTTCCTCAGGGCTCTGTCCTATCATCAGCTCTCTTTCTTTTATTCATCAATGACCTTCTGAGTTGTACATCTAATCCTATCCACTCATATGCTGATGATTCCACCCCACACCTAGACACAATGCCTTGAAGTCACTTGCCCATACAACATTTGGACACAACAAAGAAACCACCACCACAGTATACAAACAATATATACGTTCAGTGATGAATTATGCAAGCCAAGCTTGGGCTCCTAGCCTCACTAAAACGCACTATAACGCTCTTCAGACCATACAAGACAAGGAACTAAAAATAATCACAGGCTGCACAGCTACTACACCTACAGACCACCTACACCAAGAAACCAAAGTCCTCAAAGTCAAGGAAAATCTAGACATGAGAGGCACCCAAATTCTCGCTGCAGCCTCCATAAGCCCACAGCATCCACTATACTACATGGCAGCACATCCACACACACCAAGGAACATCAAAACGACACCCAGCACACGATATCATACACAAATACTATCATCTCTTCCCCCCTGCCCGCCTCAGACCAGCTCCCAAAAGCATATTCATACTCAGATCACTCGCCGTTCCATTCAGTCACTTAAAGACAACACACAGCTGCATGCACGGCCTCCTGATATCCATCCATCTGATTGCTATCTCCCCCGTGAGGACAGGGTCCACCTGGCTAGGCTGAGATGTGGGCATCATCCAGCCCTTTTAAGTTATCAGAAGAGGCAGGATGACTCCATCCTTCTGAATGCTATCTCCCCTGTGAGGACAGGGTCCACCTGGCTAGGCTGAGATGTGGACATCATCCAGCCTTCTTAAGTTATCAGAAGAGGCTTGTTGACTCCGTCGCTGATGCCTGTCCAGGATGTAACACAGCACCCCATACAGCACATCATGGAAGACTGCATTGCACACAATCACCTACGCCAACAACACAACATACACTCCTTGAGAGCTCTGTGGGAAAGCCCGGTCTCGGCCATGGCCTTCCTTAGGGACTCGGGGCTGTTCGGCCAGACTGCCTAAGGAACAACTACTACTACTACAAACAAGGGATGAGGCTATGGCACACCTAATGTCTGACTTAGCTCGTATCTCTGACTGGGGTAAAAATAATCTTGTTTTTAATGCATCAAAGACTCAGTTCTTACACCTATCAACCTGACAGAATCTTCCACAGCAATACCCACTAATGTTTAATAATGTCCAGCTCAATCCTGCATCATCCATGAACATGCTTGGAGTGTCATTCACTCAGGACTTATCTTGGAAAGAACATATTACAACTCTTGTAAAATCTGCTTTCAAGAGATTAGGTGTGCTAAGCCAACTCTGAACCTTCTTTACCCCTTCACAGTTGTTGATTTTATACACAGGTTTTATTCGTCCCTGTGTGGAGTACAACTCTCATGTGTGGGGAGGCTCCTCACATACAGCTCTTCTCAGTAGGGTGGAGTCAAAGGCTTTTCATCTCATTAACTCTCCTCCTCTTACTGGCTCCTTTCAACCTCTGTCTCTTCGCTGCACTGTTGCATCTTTTCACTGCTCCTCTGAATTGTCTGCTTGCATCCTTCCACCTCTACGACAGGCACGTAGCACCCATCTAGCAACAAACTCTCATCCTTTTTCTGTCCAGCTCTCTAATGTAAGTGTTAACCATTACTCCCAGTCCTTCATTTATGGAACAGGTCAACTCTGGAACTGTCTTCCTCTGTATTTCCTACTTCCTATGATCTCAAGTCTTTCAAACGCAGTGTGTCCAGGCATCTCAAAATGAACGAATCTTGAATTTGGCTCTCTTCTCTATTGTTTTTTTTTCTTGGAAAGAACTGTTTGTGGGCTCCTGGCCTTTGGTTCCTTCTTCCTTGCATTGAAAAAAAAAAGAAAAAAGAAAAAAATCACTCCACATATCTTACTGACTGGATGACTGTGGTGCCGTGGGCTACCCCAGCCATGGTTTCTGAGGCAAACTGGGACTCCAACAGGCTGTCCTCCCTCCATCTCACACCACCCTCATTCATATACCTCTCCATCCCCCTACACCTCATCCCCCCCCTCCTCTCTCTCTCTGTGTCTTTCTCTTGGTCAGTCTCTCACCATTCCACAGATGTCCTACTTACTGGGTGACTGTGCTGAAGTAGGCTACCCCACCATGGTCTCTGAAGCATACTGGGACACCACTTTAGCTGCCCAGAACGAGGCTACCCAGTTCACTCAACACCCAGGCTTCACACACGCCAACCAGTTCGCCCTTAACACTAACATGGCAAGTATGATGATAACTGAGTGTGTGGAGCTGTGGATAACATGATTTTTTATTTTTATGCCTCTATCATAAAAACAGCGCATAAGTGTGAATAGCCTCTGATTTTGTATTACTGAACCCACATTAAAACTGAGTGCCCTAATGTGTGAATAACCCCTGATTTTGTATTGCTTGACTCATATGATTAAAACTGAGTGTCCATAGGTGTGAATAACCCCTGATGTTGTGTACTATTAGACCCATATAATTAAAAGTGTGTCCTAGCAGCTGAAAAAAAAACTGATTTTGTATTACTAGACCTATATCAATAAAATTGAGTGTGTGTAGGTGTGACTAACCGCTGATTTTGTATTATTAGATCCCTGACCACGACTTGGTGGTGGTGAGATTCAAGGTCCAAATGAAATGGAGAAATAGAAGATGGGAAGGACAGGAGAAAGTTCATACAAGGAGGGTGGAAAGGTTACAAGAGGATGGAAAAAAAGGCAGAATATAAAAAGGAAGTGGAGGAGCGATTGGGTAAATATGGATTGGAGCAGATGGGGGACGTGGAAAGTGTGTGTAAGATATTCACAGAAGAAATCTGTGCAGCATGTGAGGTGGTGTGTGGGGTGAAGAGAAGATGAAAGGGGGTGCAGGGAACAGCATGGTGGAATGAAGAGGTGAAACAGGTTGTGGCACGAAAGAAGAAAGCATATAGTGAGTGGAAGAGAAAAAAGGGCGTGGAAGAAGCCGAGATTTGGAAGAAAGTATGTAGAGAGGAAGTGAGAGGTGAAATGATTAGTATGAGAGAGTAAGAAGAGAGTGGATGAGGAATTTGGAAGGAATTTGAGTGTAAAGTGAAGGAAACGTAAGAAAATGTTTTGGAAAGAGGTAAAGAGAGTTAGACAGGATGTCAAAGAAGTTAGTCGGGGAGTGAAAGATACAAATGGTAGATTACTATACTCAGGGTTTTTTTTTTTTTATCATGGCAAAGATGCACTTGACAGGTTGGTGATGATTGGCTGAATGCAACATTGTTTCATGATCTCTTTATTATTAATTGACAACATATATATGAGGGGAAAACTTGAGTAAGTAAATGTTATTTGTACATGGTGCATCCAGCCAATTATCACCAACCTGTAAAGTGCATCTTCTCCTCAATAATTAAAAAAAAAAAAAAAACAGTATAGTGAAGATGGGAGAAAAAGTGAGCAGATGGAAAGAACACTTTAATTGTTGAACACAGAGAATGAGAGTAATGTGAGTATATGTGGCTAGGGAATGGCTGGGAGATGGAGGGATGTGAAATGAAAGTAAGAAATCAGTAGGATGGAAGTTGTGGAAGCAATGAAGAAAGTCAAAATTGGGAAAGCCCCAGGAATTGATGGCGTGTGTGGTGAAATGCTGATGCATAGGAGAGAGATGGCAGTAGAGTGGATGTAGAAGATGTGCAGATTGGCCTGGGAGGAGGGTAGAATCCTGGAGGATTGGAAGTCAGGTATAATTATTCCCCTGTACAAAGGAAAAGGGGAAAAAGAAGTGGGTGGTAATCACAAGGGCATTTGTCTTCTTAGTGTAATAGGAAAAGCATATGGTAGGAAACTTATTGACAGCATTAGAGAAATAACAGAGGAATTAGTTGGAGAAGAACAGGGAGATTTTAGGTGGGGAAGAGGTTGTGTAGATCAGATATTCATTCTTAGATCTTTAGTGGAAAAGTTTCTAGAGAAGGGAAAGAAGTAGTATGCGGCCTTCTTGGATTTGGAGAAAGCATATGACGGTGGAGAGACAAGAATTGTGGAAGGTATTAAGAATATATGGAGTAGAGAGGTTTTTGAATCCCATGAAGAGTATGTATGAGGGTGCTAAGACTGCAGTGTGTGTGGATAATGAACTGAGTGAATTTTTCTATTTGAAGTTTGGATTGAAACAAGGACATGCCACGTCTCCATGGTTGTTCAGTCTGTACATGGATGGGGTTATAAGAGAGATACAAGGTAGGGCAGTGGATGTTGGAGTGGCCCTTATTAGAGAAGGCAGTGTTTGGAAACTCCCTGATTGTTGTTTGCAGATGATACTGTGTTGAAGAGTGAAGACGAAGGGGAGATGCAAAGCTTGGTGGATGAGTTTGGGAGTGTGTGTAAGAAACGGAATCTAAAGGTGAATGTAGGGAAGAGTAAAGATATGGTCTTCAAGAGAAGTGAAGTTAGTGAATGTACAGTGAGGATGGATGAAGAGGAAATGGAAAATGTGAGTGCATTTAAGTACTTGGGTAGTGTGATGAGTAAAGATGAAAGTTTAGAGGGTGACGTGTTTGAAATTGTACAGCAAGGAAGAAAGGTTGCTGGTTCCTTGAAAGCAGTGATTAGAAACAGGGAAATCAGCACGGAAATGAAAAAGTTACTGCATGACACACTATTGTGATAAAAGCTTTAACGTATGGAAGTGAAGCTTGGACCTTGTTGGAGGAACAGAAGTCAAGAGTAAGAGCAGTGGAAATGAGTTATTTGAGAGGAGCCTGTGGAGTTACATGGAGAGACAGACAAATGAGGAAGTGAAGGAGCGTTGTGGTGTGGATGTGAATGTGAAAGGAAGCGTTAAGAGAAACACACTGAGGTGGTTTGGCCATGTGGAGAGGATGGAGATTGAAAGACTGACGAGGAGACTGTATGTGAGTGAAGTGGACAGGGGGAGAGGGAGGGGGAGGCCAAGGATGAGATGGAGGGATGGTCTGGAGAAGTATATGAGAGAGGCATGTGTGAACTAGAAGCAGGGCAGTGAAATGGTGGGGGACAGGGCGACATGGAGGCGAATTGTTTGTGCTCACCCCTTACGAGACTGGGGCATCTGGCTGCAGACGGATAATTAACGTGCGAATAACCTCTGATTTTGTATTACTGGACCCATATAATCAAAACTGAGTGTGTGTATGTGTGAATAACCCCTGATTTTGTATTATTAGTCACATATAATTAGAAATGAGTGTCTTAACGTGCGAATAACCCCTGATTTCTCACTCTCGGTGCTGTATTCGTAGAGCCTGATTCTAGCTGGCCTTGGAGATTTCCTAACACCTTATCCTTAGTGATTTACTCTGCACATTACACCTGAGTATCCTCTTGCATGCCTCTGATCTAAATTACGTCAGTACTAAAGCAATATTAATAACATATACCCAAGAAATGTCAAAGTGTAAATCTGCAAACGAAATCGCTAAAGATGAGGTGCCACCAAACCTCCCTGCAACCATGACTATGGTCCAACTGATTTTTTTTTTTCTTTTTAATATCTGAATAATATTTTGAATGAAACTGTAAAGCATTATTTTTTAGTTACTCTTTTTCGCTAACCAGTGTTTTGCTGCACAATGTCGATATTAATAAGAATGATGATAATAATTATAATAATAATAATAATTAATTAATAACAGTAGTAGTAGTGGTGGCAGTAGTAGTAGTGGTGGCAGTAGTAGTACCGTAGTAGTAGTAGTAGTAGTATCGGCAGTTGTTGTTTTGTTGTAGCCCCAGGTTCATCTGAAATGCGAACCTGGTGGACTGGAGGCTGAAGCTCCCCTCCTAGTACAGTCCATCCTCCTCCTTTTGGAGGACATGTAGGGAATTGAGGGACGTCTGTATAACCGGGCAGTGGAGCAGCCCTGCTATATCGGTGCTACCACGTGAAGGAGTGAGTGGCTCAGCGATTTCGTAATACATCTTCGTCTGCGACTTGTTTTGCATACTACACATTTTTTTATTCTCTTCTGAGTTACTTATGCAGAGTATGTCGATGTTTAATAATACAGGATGGTCCATGTATAGTGCACTCAAATTTCGTGTGTTGCGGGGATGGCTAAGTAGGGCTTGTAACAACCAAAGATATTTTGGCTGCGTTCTGAGCCATCAGTGGCCATTTAACCCGCCGAGTCCCAACAATGTACGATGCATCGTACGTCACGCAATTGCAAGGCCCATTGTGTGCACATTTTTCAACATTTGTGGGTGATTTTTGGTAGGCATATGTGGGAGACTTTCCTCTACCTGCTGTCAAGCGGGGATACTGCCTGGCCTCACCTAACCCCCCTCACCCCCTCCCCTCCACACTGGTTAATTCACCTGTTAGCAGTAACCTGGCCAGTAAAGGTATGTTGCCTCATGGTCTCTCCAATGACGAAATTCACGGTGAAAGTGATTCCTGAGGTGGAGGACAAAGAAACAAAGAAGCTAGAGGTAGAAACAAACAGAAGTGATGAGGTGGTTATGTCGTAAAGGAAGGTGCCATATACTGGGGTTTTGGGTGAGTGAACAATGCTTATAAACGCCTATCTTATTGTGTGAAAACCAATATAGACTTTTACTACACATAAATACATAAATTCGTACCAAATAAATGAAATAAATACATAATATAAAGTGGCTTGAATTAGTTAACCCTTCCATAGTTAATTTTCTTTAGCCAGGTACCCTGAAAAAGAAGGAAAACGTAAGGTTGAGTGACACCTGTATCAACATTTTTTTACCTCAGGATCGTGATTTCACTATGAATTTTCGATGTTTCTCACCAAAAGCGAAGGTTTCAGCCAAAAAACAAAAAGTCGAAAATCGGTCGGGATCTGGGGGTAGGCTGGGTAGAAAACCGGTCGGGACTGGACGGGTTAAGAAAAAAAAAACATTATGCAAAGTGCTATTGGAAACAGAAAATTATGCAGAGTAGCACTGAAAATTCAGCTGTGTCATATATGGACCTTCTTGTATACAAGTGACATGGAAAAAAAAATTCAGGTGTAAGAGTCATACAAAATCACTTAGGAAACAGCACTCCAACGCACTCAGTGGTGCCTAGATACCCTAAAGCTCGGCATATTTGTAGGGAAATGCAACACTCAGATCCTTCACCGGGAGATGCAAATGGTACACGGTGTGGAGTCAACATCTTTGTAAGAGACATCCGTGCTTTGGTTATGCCCACACCGTGACTTTGATGCTGAAGATCAAAACAACGTATTTAAGGCAGGAACTCCACATGGGAGAGGGAAGAAGAAAGGGACAAGGAGCCAACCGTAAGCCATAAGGGAAGAGCCATGCATAAGCCACTACTATGGAACCAAGTGTGAGGTACAAGGACAGTCGTTTGGAAGTGTGTAGCTGATAGAAACCATGGGAACCTAGTCCATCGCTCTATCTCACACACACACACACACACAAACAAACAAACAAACAAAACTGCATCTACAGGAACAAAATGAAGGTACAAGTATGGAGGGGTAAGCGAATATATGTAGACATACCATACATGATTAATTCATGGTGGTGTGGGTTAATAATGTTGTTACAACCCCAGGCTCATGTGGACGTGAGTCCAGCAGATGCAGGAAAATGGCACTTCAACAGGGCTCTCCCAGGGAACTTTTGTTGAGATTAAAATGCACAATGACAACAACACCTACAGGCATCAAAAAGGAGAGAAAATGCTCACCTTGCAGGTCACTGGGCCTTCCGGGCCATAACGGCTTACCCCACTCTCTCTCGTAAGCCCCTCCTCCCCGCAACCAGACCAGACCCGAGGTAGCAGTCCAGGTGCATTACTCTCCACCCGGGCCAGCCCTCATCAGACTTAGGTTGGGACTCACACATCAGCATTCCCATGCAGCGACCCAGCAACTTCCACCGGAATTGCTGGCGAGGAAGCGACCACCAGTTCTTCCCCGACTGCTATCCTCCCCCAGGAGCAGAAACATGATCGCGCCCACCGGGCAGACCTGTGTGAAGGCATCTGCTGGATTCCTCCTACCAGCCCTGGGACTCAGAGCAGTGCTGTGATAGCGCCCGTCAGGCATACCACTGTGGTGTCTTTGGAGGCATGAGCGCCAGCTCCCCCTCCTCCACGAAGCCGGAAACTCCCGAAGGGGAGTGAGTCTCTGGCTCGGTCCAGCCCTCCTGTGGCCGAGTGGGATGCCCTTCTCTCTTCCCTACAGGTCCAGCATGTGACGGACGTGATGCAGGGATCCGGTCTGCCCAGCTGCCCCTCTCCCAATGACCAGTGCTGACGGACTCTCCAGGGCATCCAGGCTGCAGGTGACTCCTGATGGCCTCTCCCTCCCAAGGCTGCAGCCCTCCACCCATGAGGGGCACCCACTCCCCCTCGGGCTCACTTGAGATACCTGGTGTCCTCCCCACCCCGACCACGGCCCGGGCAGTACGCCGGGCTGCCCGCCTCTTGGCCCTCTTCGGTCCTAGTCCCGAGGGCCCCAGTACTCCTGAGGCTGCCTCCCGACACAAGGCGATGCCCCCACCTCCTGCAGGCCTCCCTCCTACCCCGGGCCGACACTTGAACCTCCAGAGAGTGTGAGAACGCTCTCTCCCTCTCCCTCTCCAGCAGTCACTCCCTGTCCTGTGTGGGACTCCTCAACTCCCCCAGTGTTCCCTAAGTGTGCCCTTCCCTCAGTGAACAACTCCCCAGTGTTCTTATGTTCTCCCTCGTACGAGTGAACCCAACAGTGATATCCCGTGACTTTCCGTAGACCCGAAAACCTACTCCAGGTTCAGTGTACTCCAAGGTGAGATGAGGGAGAAACCTCTGAAAGACAGGTGTGAGGCAAGAACTCATTGTGTAGCCCTAAGACAGACATGTAGTGTGCCACAGACTCATCATACCCAGTGTGCCACCCTGCTATTATATTCTGTAATGTAAGCTGTTGTAATTGAACTCTCCAAGTGCCACATGTAGTATTCCATATTGTATTGTTCTTCTCAAATCTGGTCCATATATGTGCTGTACTGGTTTGCCTGTGTTTTTGCCCTTTTCCTTTGGTAAATGTTTTAATCGTCAGGTAGTAAAGGACCCCATAAGCTTGTGCCTCTGACTTGTGGTGCAAGGAGTCGCGCCTTAAGACACAGCGGGAAACCTGAGGTTTGAGCCTGTGTACTTACGGAGCGAGAGGTTGCGCCATAAAAATACAGTGCATAACAGAGATTATGTTGAAGGACTGTCTGTGTTGTGAAGCTGGAATGTATGGGGTAATTGTGTTGTGGTGTGGGAGAATATTTTGTGGTGAGGACACGTAGGGCATTGGTTGTGAGTTGTATTTTGCATTTGTAGCGATGCAGTGAAGAGTGATGGCAGATATGTAATGCATAGTAGTGTAGATTAAGGTAGTCTATTACTTATTTTTGATGGCCCTAGAGGTGAAAATGCCCTTAAGCATTGTTTAGGAATCACTGCTCCTAACTTCCGATCCTAACCTCACAGCATAGCAGCCCTTTCCCTGAGCCTCAACAGTTCTCTAACATGCCACACACCTCCACATGTCACAATGAAATATAATACATATGTGCATGCATATATGGTAGTGTTGTTGTTGTTTTGGCTCTATACCCAAACTGAATGTGAACTTGGTGGACTGTATATGGAAATTCCCATTCTAACACAGTCCACCATCCTAGGAAGGAAGTGGACTAGAAAGGGAGATGAGGGATGTTTGTTTAGCCTGCCCAGTTGTATTGGTGCCACCCATGTGAGAAAGACAATCCAACGACTGCCAGTTGTATACATATACAGTATACATACATACATACCTGCATGCATTTTGAAAGGCAGTGTTTTTGCTTGAATGTGTCAGCCTTGTTCCCTAAACTGCGTGGTCTACTGCAATATCCAGTCAGAGTCATTAACTCTCTCCCAAATAAATAAATAAATAAGTAAATACATGAAGATGGATAGACACGTGAGGTCGAGCCAGGATTTCGGTGAGCTGAGCGGAGAGTGAATGAGTGTGTGGCCCAGTTCACCTGTCCGTAGGTGGGATAAAAGG
>JAGKTI010033036.1:0-10045 GCA_018397915.1 Birgus latro | reverse complement strand
AGAGAAAGAGAGAGAGCGAGAGAGAGAGAGAGAGAGAGAGAGAGAGAGAGAGAGAGAGAGAGAGAGAGAGAGAGAGAGAAGTCCATGAATGCTATTTCAGTTCCACTGAAGTTCATTAAATCAATTTTCAGTAGCAACTATTTTAAGGTCAGTTCATGTCAGTTAAGATGCATGTAGGGGTTTTTCACATGCTTTTCAACTCTTTCAATGGCATTCACTTCTGTGGTCCAGTCAGATTCAGACTCATACATGAAAGTCCTTTAAATTTTGTTCATCTCAGATCACTTTGAGTTCTTTCAGTCATTCATTCATTCACTGAAAACCAGTTAGGTCGAGCCTGAACCACTTTCATTCATTGAAGATCATCAGTACCACTTCACGTCAGTCAGGGCCACCAAATCGCTTTACTTAGTCAAACAGTTTAAAGGAAGTTTGGGTACTCTTGGTCTAGTTAGGTATAACTGAGTCCAGTCAGGTCATTAAACCGTGGTGTGCGGCTTACCCATCCAATATGAGTCAGATCTATTGGCATGTGACATACCTCTTGTGAACACGATTTTTTTTTTTTTTTTTTTTAACAAGACATTATGTTCTCGTATGAGCAGCGTCAAGCAATTCATGTGGGGTATTAGACTTTTTATCATCCCTCATCCCCCGCTTACTAGGCTGAGCCCAGCAGCGGAGGAATAGTAGCTACAGTGAATGAAATTCAAGTACTTTATGATTCAGTTACCGTAGGAAATTTCAAGCCTGTCTTCAGTACGTTTTTATGATAAAAATCGAATTTAAGGCCGACAGTGGTTTAGGGAAGGAGGATAAATTACTTCATGCTCAAGTTATGGCTTATTGGACTAGCTGGCAACTTACTGAGGCTTGGCAGGAGTGAGTTCCTCTTGTATAGTTGCCGGTTTCTTGCCACTTCGGAAAATTCCGACCACAATATCGTTGTAATTATGGTGAAATGAAAGAAAGTATTTCTTCGATAGGTGTGTAATACGATTTTCAAGACACTATATTTTGAAGTCATTATTTTCACAATGGTCGCTAATCTGGCAATGTCGCCGCACCACTGTCTGTTTTGTCATCCCTCACTGCAGTTCATGGGTTAAGATTCACTCAGCCTTTCACATTCATTAAGGCTGTTAAGGCTGTTAGATGAGTTTAGGTCCATTAAGGTTTTATTTTATATCCACTAACACTTTCAGAGTCTTCAAATCTAACTGAAGCCAGTCAGATCATCTTAAGTCTAGTAGCATTCATGCAGGTTAACTTAGTCCTAATGCACAGTTCGAATTCATTTCAGTCGATGAGTTCGTTGCTCTTCATTATTCAGCCCAGCGAGGTCACTTAAGGTCGATTTAGACTGGTTCATTTCATGAATATGAGTGTGTGTATCACAAAGTCAACTTGTCAGTGCAGTAATTATTGAGATATGGCAGCCGAGCTATTCCATGTCGTTTCAGCTTTCTTTTAGGTCCATGTAATGGAGCCACATTACTAAAAATTAACCTTGTCTGTAATGGTTTTGTATTTCGATTCAGGTCTTTTCTTGTAGTCAAAGCAGTCACTGCTGTGAAGTTCACCAAATCAAGCAAAAGTGATTAATATAGGTGGGAAGGAGTGGCTGGGGCTCGCTGTGAGGGAACTGGGCTGAGAAAAACTGAAAAAGTTGTGAAGATGGGTGTTGTAGTTAGGCCTATACAGTGTAAAGGAAGTGTGTGGGAGCCAAAAATGGATGGAGTGGGTAGAAAGGGGTGAGTTAGATGAGTCATATTGGTGGTGGGCTATGGCGAGACGAGCGCACCACGTAAAGAAAGGCATTGTGCAATGTATTAGCTGCGGCCATGACAGTGAGAACTGACAACTCTTAAGAGGGCTTGATGCGAGGAGAAGGGAGGAAGTGTAAATGGGATGGTTTGGGTGGAAAGAGGTGGGCGGGGTGGGTACAGATGATGAGTGCTGAAGGAGGGTAGAGGCAATAAAGTCTAGCCTGTCTTTTGAAATTAGTCTTTGTAGGTTGGCCGCATAGGCCACTTACAACATAATGCATTTGGATATAATAATAATGTGTGTGTGTGTGTATGTATGTATGTGTGTGTGTGTGTGTGTGTGTGTGTGTGTGTGTGTGTGTGTGTGTGGAGGGGTTGCAACATCAAAATACTTTAAAGCAAACACCCTTTAGTGTGCCGTAGAAGATAAAATCCAGTCAGACTCTGTGCTATTTTTTGTGTCTGTTACAAACCTTGCGCTCATTTGTCAACCTGTCCCGTCCACCGACTCAAAAATTCACGGCACCAACTCCAATTGACACTATCTGTTGACCAATCAGGTGAGCCGGGAATAAGGTGGTGGGTGTAAATCAGATGACAGCAGGGAAGGTGTTAATGGTCTGAGTGTGCATCTGGACACACTATTTAGGTTCCGCTCATCACTTTTACACGCGGCTGCTCTCTTCACTCAGCTTGCTTCTTTATTGGGTTTGTCTCTGTGGATTTTTTTGGGATGTGTTTGTATGGTATTTGGTCTGGTGTGCTTGTATGTTGTATAGTTGGGTGTGTCACGATTTTATGTAATTTCTGTTTGGTTAGTTCTTAAACATTTAAGTGTGTTTCACTCAGTACTGAACGAGTTAATAATCCTGTTATGGTTTTCCTAGGTTACTGTACTTGCTGTTCTCAGGTTTTGTTGTGAAAAACCTAGGTTGTTTTTATTTTTCCTTGGTTCTGTTTGATTGAACTTTGGTCTTGTTTACGTGTGTGTGTGTGTGTGTGTGTGTGTGTGTGTGTGTGTGTGTGTGTGTGTGTGTGTGTTTTGCATTATATCTTTTCGTATGCCCTGTCTCTTGCGTGTTCGTAAATGTTGAGTGTACCTTGTCCCTCATTTTATCATGTTCGTGGGCTGTATCTGTAGCTACTGGTGTGTAGCCTAAATGTGTCTTTGAAGTGTAATATGTGTTCCCGTTTTACTGCTCTAGTAAGCCATGTTTTCTAATTTTTTCCTGGTGTTCGGAGGTGCGGATTTGATGTGTAATAGTGTACGAATATTCGAGTATTTCTCCCACTGTTGCGTGTCCCTCCGTCTTAATGCATTCCTGCGTTCGTGGGGTGTATCAGTGCTCCGTATCTGTGTCAGTGGCCCGCTGCTGTGTGAATTCCCCACGGCTGTCAATGCTTCGTGCTTCTACTGCCCCTTGCCTGTGCCAGTGTCTAGTGCCGTGCCTTTACCAGTATCCCGTCCCGTGCGGAGTGCCTGAGACGCTCTGTGTCGTCAGGACTGTTTAAAACCAAAACCAGGCGTGATATGGATAGCTGATGTCAGTGAGGCTGCCGGGGATAACATCATTAAAACACTGCACTGTAGCTTAGTGTAGTGCAGTGTAGTCTAGGGTAGTGTATTTTACTGTACTTTCGTGTAATTAAATTAAATATAGTTTATTGCACAGTAGTGAAATGTAGTTGATATAATGTAGTACAATGAATTGCTGTGTACTATAGTGTGGTGTAGTGTAGCTGGTCCCTAGGCAGTCTGGCCGAACAGCCCCGTGTGGTGTAGTGTGTTGTGATGTGGTGTAATATTACGTAGTGTAGTGTGTTACTGTGCTGTGTTGTGTTGTGTGGTATGGTGTGGTGGGTCGTAATGTACTGATTTTTTTTTATTGTATTGTAGTATTGTGTGGTCAGGGTGAAATGTAGTGTAGTGTGATATAGTGAAATATGGTGTAGTTTGGTAAACTGTCGAGTAGTGAAAATGTGGTGTAGTTCAGTTAAGTGTATTGCATCTTAAATGTTGTATAGTGTAGTTCAATGCAGTGAGAGTAGTGTAGCACAACGAAATGTAACGTAAGGTAGTGATGGTTAGTATAGGTTAGTGTAGTGTTGTGTAGTTTGGTGTAGTGTAAAGCAGTGTACAGTGGTACAGTGCCGTGCAGGTTAGTGTAGTTTGGTGTAGTGTAAGGAAGTGTATAATAATATATTGTAGTCTACGTACCTCTTCACTCACAGACACCCTTTGTTACCTGAAGGAAATCGTCTGGCGGTAACAAGTGGAATGGACAGATGAGACGAAAGAACAAAAGAAGGGGCCTGAAGACGCAATGAGAGGGGGAGAAGAGATAGTCTAGAGGAAGAGAACAGAAGAAAAGAGATGAGAATAGACGGAGAGAGAAAAAAAAACACACAGGATAAGAAATTAAATTTAAGATCAAGAAAACGAAGAGACGAGAGCAGAATAGAGAAAGAAGAGATTCTTTAAAAATCCTCTAGTCACAGAGACTCTGAGTTAACTAACATTTTCTGGGGGGAAAAAAACGAGGATGAAGTACTGTAGACAAAAGAAAAGCGGAAAGTAGGAAACGAGATAAGAAAATAAAAGAGCATAGCAGTAAAGAAAAGTAATGGTTTATAATCCTTCCAGTTAGACAGGTCCTTTATGAGCTGAATGAAATCATATGACGGTATCAAGGATGAGGTAGAAAAAAGAGGACGTGGAGAAAAGAAGGGAAGAGATACAGGTAACGGAGAAGAGTGTGTGAAGCTTTAACCCCTCCAGTATATCGTTTTACTCTCCACCTGACAAAGCCAGAGAAGGGTGTTGTTATCACTGGGATCAATAGGTGTACGTCTGTAGAGATGAGCAGCAGGGCGGCTGGCCAGGCGTAGAGATTTCGTTTCCAGGCCAGAACTCAAAAGGTATTTACTATAGAGTCGTGAAATTTCACGTAGTTGTGTGTCTTATAAATAACTGGTGCCTTTTGATAGATAGAATCCTGTGTCTTAAGTAGCCTTTTTGAAAATAATGAAACAGTAAATATATAATTTTTTTTTCGTTTTCGGGCTAGGACTCGGAAACTAATACAGGTACAGGCTTCAAACTCTCCAGGAATATGTGTTAAGAAGCCTCCTGGTGCCTTTTAGTAATTAGAATACCGTGATATTATATAATGTTATGAAATTGCAATAATACATAAAACTCATTAATGCATTTTCTATTAAAACTTTGCAACTATTGCATCAAGGAGGTAGAAAATGTACATGACAAATGATTATACGAATATTTAATTATGTATAAAGTTCCATGAATGTACCTATTATGTAATTATAAAAAAATGGATGCCTAAATGAAAAATGCACGAGTCGTAATTTCATCATATCCGCTCATAACTCCGTTATTACCATGGATAAACTAATGAATTTTTTAAGTTTTAATGTCTCTGTTTCATACAGTACAGGGGGGGGGAGGGCTGTTATGCACTTGGTTAGGTGTGCAGGCAGGTGGGGGGTATGTGTTTGGTCAGATGAAGGGTTGCAACAACATAAGTTGCCTATATTTTTGTTTTCTTGCCATATTCAGTCAGTTTTATTTGGCTTAGTATGGACCTGGTAGGGTTAGGTAATGTTTTCATTAACTTCTCGTCTGTGAGACTTTCTTCAAATGTGTATTATGATATGGCCACAGCAAGACTATACCCCAAACAGACGGCATCGCACTGGAAGGGTTTAGGAGATCGTTTCTACTCCTCCAGTACAAAGGTTCTGGTACACAGATTAATATAATCTTTTGGTGGCAGTGATAATAAACTCATTTGACATTACTAAACATATGCTATTCTGAGTGTGGCCGTGACAGTACCAAGTTCTGGTGAGAATAAAGTAGGGTGGAGTTAGTGAGAATTCATTTTTGTTTATTGATAGTGCCAACATACAGTAATTATTTGGCAATGCCGTGATTAATATCTATCATGCAATTTTGCAGATTAAAACCGTCTAGCCGTCAGAATGATGTGATGTGGGTGATAATTGTGCGGTGATAGATTTCAATCTTCTGACGGAAGCATCGTGTTGTTTGGCTGGAGGAAAATATGTCAATAATGTAGCTGATAATTGTGTTTCCGGTTGCTGGGGTAAAACCGTTTGGTGGCGGCATGAATGAAGATGTCTTGCAGCAACTGGCATGAAACAGAAAAATTATTTCTATATTGCAGAGTGAAATGAAGGAATATTTAAAAAGGAAATAAAACAAAATAACAGCAGTAAGAGGAGACGAGAGAAAATGAGAGAAAGGGGACGGAAAAATGAGAAAATAGGTTAAGAGGGAAGGGGAGTAAGTAAGTGGGGCAAAAAAAAAAAAAAAGTGGAGGAGGGATGAGCAGATGCGAAGAGAGAAAAGATGACGAGAGGAAGCTAGAGGAGAGAAGTTAAAGTAGAGAAGAAACAAAAATGATGAGGCGAAATGGGAGGGAAATTTGGGGGTAGAAGAGACAGAAAGGTAAATGACCTTCAACCCTACATTAGTTCCACCTTACTACGTGAAAGGTTATAATAAAAAGAAGACGCTTGATCTCACTGAATTGGCGAGCGTGATCTGTTTGAAAAAATGAGTTCTGAAATAGATATTCCGGTTCTCTCTCTCTCTCTCTCTCTCTCTCTCTCTGTCTATCTCTCTCTCTCTCAGTTAAAAGTAGAGCAACTAAACACTTGTTTGGCACAGATATAAACAGTGCAAAACAGAGTGGCCAAAGTCTGGGTGAAGGAGTAAGAGGTTGAGCTGTAAATGGGGAAGAGGTGGAGAAAGAAGAAAGAGGAAGGAGAAGGAAAACAGAATAGTGGTGGAGTAAGAAAAAAAAGGAGGGGGGGAGGGCAAGAAGAGAAAATGGAAGAACAGAAGAAATATATAAAAATATAAAGGAATAAAAAAAAAAAAGAATGGTAAGAAAATGACTTAAAAAAGGGATAAAAAAAAAAAGGGTATGAGGTGGAGAGAGGATGGAAGAGAAGAGAATAACAAGAGAGGAATAAAAGAAGAAAGCAGAATGAAAAACGAACCAATTGGTTTTCCATCCTTTCTGTTACAATGGAAGGCATGAATATGGTATCTGTTTCGTAAGTCTAAAATGTGGATAGCAAAGTACATTTACCGGTCCCTCCAGCCAAGGCCAGTGGCACAAATGGGAGAAGGACCACCCAAACTATGCCGCCTAGGGAAACTGTCATAGTTTCATAGGGAAAGGTCTGTCTCTCTGTCTATAGCCAGACGTCTTAATCCCATAAATGGTGGCCACGAGCAAATAGCCTCCATGTCGCCCTGTCCTCTGCCATTTGCCTGCCCTCCCTCCAACTCACATATCTGTCTCTCATGTATCTCTCCACACCATCCCTCCATCTCATCCTTAGTTGGAAAGGTGAGTGGAATAAAATGTCTACTGTTCTTTTCTGTAAGGAAAAAGAAACATAAGTCCACAGCGATGACATGCCATTGCTACATTTTCTATGATTGGGATGAGAAGTGCGATAAGTTAGATACTTTAAATTTTTCAGCTATTCAGCCTTAACGAACTGAATGACTGTCTTACACATATGTTTGTCAAAAACTTACAAACGATTTGATCAATCCAGAATTGCGTAATATCACAATACCGATTCCATTGCTATCTTGCCTTTTATTGTATGGGGTAGCTGAGTGTGTGAAATTTATTATAGCATTGTCCAGTATGTATTATCATCAACAAAAGTCCTAACCGCCTTGGAAAAGTTCCAACATACTTGACCTCTTCCTAACAACTAATCCTTCTATTTACACTGTTAATCTTTTCTTTCCGTTGGGGTCCTCCGATCATAACCTTATTACCTTAACCTGTCCTATCGCTCCGGTGCGGCCTGTGGACCCTCCAAAGAAGCGTCGTCTGTGGCATTTTGGAGCTGCGGACTGGGAGGCCCTCAGGTAGTACTTTGTTTATTTTTTTTCCTGGAATTATTATTGCTTCCATGGCGAGAGCCATCTGAGTGTGCCTTGCGCATTACGGAGTTTATTCTCTCGGGCATGGAAGCATACGTTTCTTTCTCATAATCTTTGACTAATGCGAGAAAGCCTTGGTTTAATCTAGCTTGTTCTAATGCTATCCACAAAAAGGAGAGGGCCTATAAAAGGTACCGGAGCCAACCTACTCCTTAATCACATCTTTTCTATGTTTCTGCCCGGAATCGTGCTTAGTCTCTTCTTCGTTCTGCTAAAAATAATTTCATCCGTACTAAATGCTCTCAATTCTCCAACTCGAATTCTTCCAACTCCTTCTGGCACCTTCCCAGAAACCTTTCTAACAACTTTACCTCAACATCTTTCCCTCCTCTTTTCTACTCTGATGACTCTGTAGCTATTTCTTCTACTGATAAAGCAGATCTCTTTGCTCAGACTTTCTCATCTAATTCCACCTTAGTCAATTCCGGTGCTGCTCCTCCATCACTTCTCCCCTCTGACTTCCTCATGGCTGACATTAAAATGTCTTCAGTTAATGTATTTTCTGCCATCACTGGCCTCAACACTAACAAGGCATATGGGCCTGATGGAGTCCCTCCTGTTGTCCTCAAGAACTGTGCTTCTGTGCTTACACCCTACTTGGGTAAACTCTTTTGCAATTGTCTATCAACTTGTACCTTTCCTTCTTGCTGGAAGTTTGCTCTCATTCAGCCAGTTCCAAAGAAGGGTAACCATTCCCATTCTTCTAACTATCGTCCAATTGCCTGAACATCTTGTGTCTCAAAAGTTTTCGAGTTTATTCATAACAGAAAAATTTTAAAGCATCTTTCCTATCACAACCTTCTTTCTGATCGTCAGTATGGGTTCCGTCAGGGACGCTCCACTGGCGATCTTCTCACCTACTTTTAAGACTCCTGGTCATCCTCCTTTCGGGAATTTGGCGAAAGCTATGCCATTGCACTTGACATCTCAAAGGCTTTCGATCGAGTCTGGCATAAATCTTTGATTTCCAAAGTGCCCATTTACGGTTTTTATTCTTCTTTATGTGCATTAATCTCTAGCTTCCTTCCTGGTCATTCTATAGCTGCTGTTGTAGACGTCCACCGTTCTTCTCGAAGAATTTTCATAGTGGTGTTTTTCAGGGCTCTGTCCTATCATCAACTCTCTTCCTTTTATTCATTAATGACCTTCCAAGCTGTACATTTAACCCTATCTACTCATACGCTGATGACTCCACCCTTCACCTTTCCATTCGCTACCTGCAGTGACCGTCTCAGTAGTTATTTCAACAAACCACCATGTCTGACTTGGCTCGTATCTCTGAATGAGGTAAAAGGAATCTTGTTGTTCTGAAGGCATCAAAAACTCATTTCTAACATCTATCAGTCCATAAAAATCTTCCACAGGAGTACCCACTAAAGCTTAATAACATTCATCTCAATCCTGCATCATCTTTAAACATATTTGGGGTTTAATTGTCTCGACATTTATCTTAGAAAGATCTTATTACCTCTCTTATAAAATCTGCTTTTAAGATTTTAGTCACGCTAATCCAACTCCGTACTTTCTTCACCTGTACAGTTGTTGACTTTATACACAGGTATTATTAGCCTCTGTGTAGAGTACAACTCTCGTGTGAGGGAAGGCTCCCCACATACAGCTCTTCTCAACAAGGTGGAGTCAAAGCCTTTTCGTCTTATTAACTGTCCTCGTCTTACTGTCCCCCTTCAAGCTCTGTCTCTTTGTTGCACTGTTGCATCTTTGTCTCTTTTAATATTGCCACTTCAGTGGTCACTTTTCCTCTAAACTAGCAACTTGCACCCCTCCACCACAACAACGGGCACGTAGCACCCGTCTAGCATCAAACTGTCATCCCTTTTCTGTCCAGCCCTCTAATGCATGAGATAACCGTTACTCCCAGTCCTTCATTTATACAACAGGTCAACTCTGGAACTGTCTCCCTCTGTCTGTATTTCTTACTTTCTCTGATTTCCAGCCTTTCAAATGCAGTATGTCCAGGCATCCCGAAATGAACGGATCTGGAATTTGACTCTTTGCTTTATTGTTTCTGTTTTTTCTTGGGAGGAACGGTTTGCAGACTCGTGGCCTTTGGTTCCTTCTTCCTTGCATAAAACTCTCTCTCTCCGTCTCTCTCTCCTGGTTATATTGTTACCACCCAGCGTAGTAAATGGTTTCCTGGTGTACAGGAAACCATTTAACTTGTCACTAAGTGTAGTCACCCGCACACAGAAAGAAGAGGAAAGATTGGAGGAAAGAAAGACAGAAGAGGATAGAA
>JAGKTI010033034.1:0-11766 GCA_018397915.1 Birgus latro | reverse complement strand
GTTCTCTGTTCGTAGTTTTTACTTGGAGAATGAGAGTCCTCCCCGTCAGGTAATTAATTCCTGAGTCCATTTACGGCCTTTCTTTTGTTCCGCGTTGGCCCTTCCCCTGACGCACACACACACGCATCGGCGACCACCAGTCTAATTATATTACAGATTACTACAAAAAAACACTCGACCTCCCTTTCCTTCACTCCTATATACTGTCCTCCACCCTCCTGTCCTAGCCCCCCCCCCCCATCTTCCTGTCCCAGCCCTCCCCCCCACTCTTCTTCCTTAGCCCAACTCCTGTCTATGCCCCCCTTGTCTGACCCCTCCAACCTTAAATCCCCCTGTCGTAGTCCCTTTTGTCCTTGTTCCTTCCTCCTTCACCCTCCCTCGTAACTCTCACCCACCCCCTCCTTTACGCTCCTGTTAGCTGTCTGCTCTACCGAAAACCTTTGTCTCAAAAATATGTTATCCATTTTTTTTAAGGGGGAGAAACGAATAGCTGGCATCGGATACTATTTTTTCTTTTCTTTTTTTTTTTTCAATCTAAAGGCGGAACAAGGAAGGGTGACGAGGCAAAAAGTGACGAGTGACGAATGTAGGGCGACCACAGGCTCCCTTAATTTACTGGTCACGTCACTCGTCAACCTCAGGTGAGGGGAGGAGAAAAGATTGTGGGAAGGGAAAGAGGACTTGAATGCAGGGAGGGAAAAACAAGAACAAAGGGAGTGGAAGAGCTAAGGGAAGGATGATCGATCGTGAAAATGAGACTAAACAAATGTGGAACTTACAAAAAAAAATGAAGTACAGAAGGGAGAATGAAGATCAAAGAGCTGAGGGGAGAAGAAACGATGGTGGGAAGGGGAGGGGAAATTGGTGGATGCAGAGAGGAAGAAGAAGTGAATGGCGGACGAGGGCAGGTAGGGACTAAAAGAGAAATGAAGCTAACAAATACAGAAGTGAAGAAAAAGAGAATGTCAAGAAGGCAGATTATGACGGGACGAAGCTGAGGGGAGAAGAAAGGATGGTGAAGAGGAAAAGAGGGACTTGGTAAATGCAGAGAGGAACAATGGGAAGAACAGGTGAAAAGAGAGCCGAAGGAGAGGGAAAAGATTGTGGAAATTGACCCTAACAAAAGGAAGAACAAATAGTGAATGGATGGAGGACTAGGAGGACAGAACAGGAGGAAGGAGAAAGGATGGTGGGAAAGGAAAGAGGTGTATGAATGAAGGAAAATGAGAGCATCAGAGGAGTGAGGGAAGTGAGGAGAGAATGATTATGAGAGTATGAGGGAAGTGAGGGGAGGATGATTGTAAGTGCAGGAGAGGAGTGAGGAAAGTGAGGGGAGATTATGAGAGGAGTGAGGGAAGTGAGGGGAGGATGATTATGAGAGCGAGTGGAGTGAGGAATGTGAGGGGAGAATGACTGATGATGAAAATAAGAATGACACGTAGAAATTAAAGTAAGAGAGAGAGACAGACAGACAGAGATAGAGGCAGGCAGAGAATAGAAGGAAGACAACAACAAAAGGGCTGAGAAGAGGCTGAGTAATAGTGGAAGGGAGCAACTGATATTTGTATAAAGGAAGAAGGATGAACGACAGGACGAGAAGAAAGGGAGAATGAGTAGAGGGCAGAAGGAAGGGCGGTTGGAGGAAAAACCTAAGAGCAAAAGAATAACGGACCATGAAGGAGGGGTGTAGGTGGGATGGTGGAAGGGAAGACCTGGGAAACAGAGAAAGGAAGAAGGGCAGGGCGAAAAAAGAAAGGATCACAGACAAACGAAGAGGGGGAGACTAAGTGATTGCAGGAAGGGATGATGATTGCACGCAGACAGAGAGGATAGGTGAGTTGAACAGAAACTACGAAAATGGAGAAAGGTAGACAAAGACACATGTGGAGAAGAGAAAGGAAATGCCATTAAGCGCCACAGAAGAGCAATGTATCTGTAGGAGAAACTGGTATGCTTAGGGGAAAAATGGGAAGAAGACATAGAGAAGAACGATTTGACATACCTTATAAAAAAAATAGTGAGGGGTAAAATGAAGAGCAAATATGAGGCCTTCGGAGTCTGAAGGGTGACCCAACCAGCCACAGAGTTTAGGATTGGTGTTGCAAGAGGTTGGGCGGGTGGTATAATGAATGCCATTACAAAAAACAAATTAAAAAAAAAATCGTGTTCTAGTCCAAGACGTGAAGGGGGGGGGGGGGGGGAACATCGATATCAGCAATCTAAAACATTCCCTCTTGGTCGACCGAATATGTAAGGCGAAAGATCCATCAGCCAGTAGCAAGACTATGAAAGAATTTTACTCTAACCCAAACGAATAGGAAGGTGGAAGAGAAGACGATGCAAAAGGAGAAAAATAGTGAATGTAAGATTACATAAAGACAAAAAGGAAGATGAATTGGGAAACTACAGGAGCCCATTTAAGCAAGAAAACAGGCGAACACAATCAGATGAACTCCGAAAGGAAGGGAAAAGGAAACATCTGTATAATTATTAATTCAATTGCGCAGCCTTATTTATGGATATTACACAAACCAGACCTATCTTAACCCAACCTCGGCATACATCGACCCTAACCTTGACAAAGATGGAAAAATCGAAGTATGGGCTTTTCATGGTTGGGCTAAGCCTAGTTTAGTTTGGTATGTGTAAGATGCATAGATAAGTCTAGACAAGTAAACTTAATATTTACTCACGACTGAATTCCGAGAGGATGGGGAATGGAATCAACCGAAGTCAGAGAGGAGGGAAACAGGAAAAGTCTAACTCAGAAAGGACAATATTGGAACAATGCAATCAACCGAACCCAACAATAAAGCAGAAGAAGAAGAAAAAAAAAGGAATAACAAGAAGAAAAGAACAAGAAGAGAGATAAGAAGAAGAAGAGCAAAAGCAACAACAACAACAACAGGAACAGAAAGAATGCAACTGCCCAACATACTGCAAAGAGGAAGACAAAAAGCAAAAGCAGTCAACCCAAACTCAGAAGTGAATGACGGAAAGAATAAAGGGAAGGGAAATGTGAGAAAGGAGGACAGAATGCACCAAATGCCTGTGGATATGAAGGAAAATATCGGTGACTTGGAAGGCATTGTGGTGTGTGGGGGGGGGCGGGAAGGAGAAATTCGGTGTATAAAGTATTGGTCACTCTGGAAGGAATCGTGTGTGTGTGTGTGTGTGTGTGTGTGTGTGTGTGTGTGTGTGTGTGTGTGTGTGTGTGTGTGAGAGGGGGGATACCTGAGTCTATGCATATGTATGGCCCCTTCTCCCTCCCCAAGCGACACGGAAACACCATCTCGCCTCTCCCAAGTCACTCCCACCACCTTTACTATTTTTACCCCACTGTTCTTTGAGGGGAGGGGGCTGGTTGGAGAGAGAGAGAGAGAGAGAGAGAGAGAGAGAGAGAGAGAGAGAGAGAGTGTGTGTGTGTGTGTGTGTGTGTGTGTGTGTGTGTGTGTTTACTGCACAAAGAGTGTAAAAGTTCATTTTCCTTAGTTAATGTATTAGTCGAGTGCTTTATCCTGGAGAAAATCAATAATTCTCTTAATTATCTTATCAGTGTAATCTGGACTACAAGAAGAAAAGTACTAGTCAGTTTACTAGCTCTAAAGAGACTGCTGTATCTAGTATGGGAAAGATGAGCAAATCAAGCTTTTGATTTTGTATGATACTGTTAATTCTCTCCATTTTGTTTTCCTTTTTTTCCTGTGTCTGGAATTTTATAGTGGCGGAGAAATGAGGCTGGGAAAAGGATGATGATAAATTTAAGATTTATAATACGAGTCTGAGTGGTCATACCCACCCACCAAGAAGTATACAACCTACCTCAACCACACTCACCATCACTACACTGTCACAGCCATAACACCACTACCATCACTATCACCACCACCACCACCACCACCGCTGCGGCTGCCATATTGCCACCACCACACTACCAAAACAATAATTCTACAATCACCTCTACCATACTATCCTACCACCACACCACACTATCATCACACAAGCATAACCACCACTGCACATCATCACAACCATACTCACTCCAGCCATGTCAACACTCATTACCACCAGTCACCACCAGTCATCACTACCAGCACAGCCACATCACTACTACACACAAACACAACCATACCCAACACCAAAATAACCACATACTTTCATCTCCACAGCCCCACTCTACCACCACTACAACCACACTCCTCAGACAAAACTACGCTACCACCACAACCAGACATCCCTACCATATACAACCCCACCATAAACAACTACCAGAACCACATAATCACTATGCTGTTACAGCCACACATCCCCACTACAACCATACAATCACCACACCACCACAACCACACCCGCCCACCACAACACCCTCGTCAAACACCACTACAACCATACGCAGACTACCTAAACACACCCTTACTACATAAACACACCCTTACTACAACCACACCCTCCCACCACACTACACCACAACAACAACCCTACCACAACAACACCACTACCACAACAAAACCCCTACCACAACAACACCACTACCACAACAAAACCGTTACCACAACAAAACCCCTACCACAACAACACCCCTGCCACAATCACACCCCCTCCCACAGCACACTCACCACATCGGCGTCAGTGTTAGAGGCTACGTTGAATGTCGTCTTGTCCTGCAGAGTGAAGGCCTTTATTCCTCTCCCGACAGACACCAGCAGGAGGGAGCTGTCTGTGGCCCAGGCTGTGGAAGAGACCGCAGGAAATAAGTCAGAAAAGATTAAGTGACCATACGAATTATACCAGATGACTCTCGCTATAGGAGGAGGAGTGCGCGCGCAAAATAGTATGTAAAAGTAAGTCCATAACTATTTGGCAGTAAGTGGACGAGGACGATGGGGCTTGGAAATTATGTGTTAAAAAAAGTGCATATAAGCTGAACCACTCTTCCTTTTCGGTGTAGAAGGAAGGGGATGTGATGACATGAAAATAAGTAGGCAAAATTAAGTGCAAGTGAACCAAACGAGGAGAAGAGGAGAGGAGGCGGAAGTAGTGTTGGAAGAATTAAGTAGATGTGAACTAAACCAAGCAACTCTTTGGCTATAACGGCAGGAGAAGGAGAGGAGGGCATGGAAATATGTCGCAAAAATTAAGCACATACGAATTAAACTGAATATCTGTTTCGCTACATGAAGGGGCTGAGGAGAGGGAGTGAAAATATGTGGGGAAAATAAGCGCATACGAATTAAGCCAGCACATTCTGTCGTTGTAAGAGGAGGAGGAGTAGGAGAGGGAGGAGAGAACATAGAACTATATAGGGAAAATAGTAGGTAAAACATAAAGCAGGCAACGATTTCGCTACAGCAATAGACGGAGGGGAGATTGTGGAAATAGGTGGCTAAAATTAAATGGATACGATCTAGACCATGTCTCCCTGTTGCTGAGAAAAGAGGAGGAGAGGGTGTGGAAATGTTTCGCAAAAAGTAAGGACATACGAACTGAATAATCCTTTCGCTATAAGAAGCGGAGGGAAGGGCGTGGAAATGTGTTGAAAAATAAGTGCATATGAACTAACCCCGATAACTCTATTTACGTTTTAAGAGGTGGAGGAGAAGAGAACATGGAATCGGAAAATCTGAAGTGAATGTGAACTAAACCAAGTGAGCTTTTCTCTGTAAGAGGTGAACAGGAGGGCACGGGAACAAGAGGTTACTAAATAGGTAATGCATCTGCATCTTCCTCAGTCCATAATAGGTTTACTGCATGACCATCCCATGTCCTCGGAGGGAGAGTGATAACCAGGAACAAACATTCCCTATGCTGACAATATACGAATGAGGGAAGATGTGTCTGTAGAAA
Organism: Birgus latro; assembly: GCA_018397915.1. NCBI lineage: Eukaryota > Metazoa > Arthropoda > Malacostraca > Decapoda > Coenobitidae > Birgus > Birgus latro. The sequence continues at coordinate 5,922 of JAGKTI010033034.1, read as the reverse complement.
GAGTGATACATATGAAACAACAATGAAACTTTTCGCTTTAGGAGTTGGAGAATATGGCTTGGAAATATAGCATTAATCCCTTGACTATATGTTGACGATTTTCCTAGTTTGTTCTTTCAGTTTACCGATGAATTTACTCTCCTTATGGTAGACTTTTCGAAGTGGAGGGATTACTGTAGATATTGGCTTCACCAACCCCTCTAAGAATAGGTGCGCTTCAGAGCTGAATACAGTTATCTTGTAAGCTGAATAAAAGAATATAGTAGAAAGCAAAAAGGAGCACGCAGAGTGCAACACCAAAGCCAGCCAGTTGATATAAGGGCCGAATATTTGACATAGCCCTGTGACCTAGACCTTCGACCTGTAACATCCCTCTCTTGATGGTTGAAGGAAAGTCCTGGAGTAGCTATTTACGGCCTTTAATTGTGGAGCACAGAGATAAGGTGTTACCCCTCAAGATGTTAGCCCTCGACTGCCCGGGACATATGGCATTGGTTGGCTGGCAAGCCTGGGAACGCTGCTTACGTCTGCAGTTCTAGGATACACTGGCGGGGGGGCATACAGTGGGGGCATACAGTGAGGGAGGCATATATATACATAACGGGCATAATACATACATATAAGGGGAATGGTACAGACCGATCGCTGTTAAAAGTTAACTACTTCAGTGTTGCCTAATTCTCACTGTTTCCACCAAGTTTGATCTCACTCAGATGAAAACAGTTTGAGTTGACCTTACCCTGCGACCTTTATTTTTTTACCTTACTTTGTGACTTTAAGCTTTCACTGATTGTCTTTAAAAATCCAGTCTCTTTATATTTGCCTTACTTTAAACCCTTCCACGAAGTTTGGTGTAAGTCTTTCAGAAACTGTTTGTGTTGACCTTGCCAAGTGACCTTGACCTTTTACCTATTATTCTCAAAAACAGATCAAGCTTTTGGCTGATCATAAATATTTCCACTAAGTCTGATCCAAATAAGATCAAAATTAGTTTAGTTGTTCTGTCCACACACACACACACGGGTGGAAATTTAACCTTGCCCCATACCCCTGACCTCTGACTGATTGATCTCAAAATCTAACCCATTTGTTCGTATATTACCTTTAACCCTTCCACCAAGTTTGTCTTAAAGCAAATAAAAACTTCAACCTAGTCCTGCTACTTTGACTTTAAAGCTTATGTTCTAAAAAACAATAGGTCAGCACCCTGGTAGTCTCTTTACCTCTCCACCAAATTTGATCAAAATTGGATAAAACTGTTTTGGGTTTGTTCACACACACACACACACACACACACACACACACACACACACACACAACACACACACACACACACACACACACACACACACACGTCGATAGATACATAACATTCTCTCTTGCTTCACGAGCGCGGATGTATTGACGTCCTTGAGCTCAATGGAATAGAAAAAATAGCAGACAGGAAAGATCCCAAGCCACAGAAGGACCACCTTCATCCTTTTAGTCCATTCTTGCTACCTCCAGACAATTTTATTCGGCTAAGGAACGAGTCCTCTTTGATCAAGGGATTAACGATGGCCAAATCTCACTCCTCGAGTTCGGAAAGTCTATGTTAAACTGAATTATTGCCTTTGAAAGAAGCAAGAATAAATAGAACAAACGTATAAGGAGTGAAAGGAATAAATTCGTGGTCAGAAATAGTGAGACAGACACCAGAGGATTTTTTTTTTTTTCTGAGGGAAACCCTTGCAGTCAGAGAGTTCAAATCTGTCACATTTTGTTAACCCTTTCACTGCCATGGACACTACCTACCCCATCTGACGGCAGGAAAGAGGATCAGGATGGTGATTATGATGATAGTGATGGTGTGGCGAACGAGGAGATTATTGACTGTCAGTGGATGAAGATGTTGTTGTTATTTTTATTGCTCTTGTTCTAGTTGATAATGATGATGATGGGGAGGAGGAGGAGCAGGAGCAGAAGCAAGAGCAGGAGCAGGAGCAGGAGCAAGAAGATGATACTGTGATAATGATGAAACTGATGACGTTAAAGCCGATGCTGCTGCTGAGGACAACGATGACAGTGCCAGTAATGATAGGTGTGCGAGGAATGCTTCACCTCAGCTCTGTACCCGCTCTCCATCCCACCATCTCTGCTCCATCCCGGACGCCTTAACATAAATACCACAACCACGGGGGAAATAGGTTGAGAGCATCATGTGTGTGTGTGTGTGTGTGTGTGTGTGTGTGTGTGTGTGTGTGTGTGTGTGTGTGTCCTAAACGAATGGATGATTGTAATTACATTTGGCGTGCAGTTATATTTGACAAGCCTGTGTGTCCGTTGAGAATAAGGTTCGGCATGCCTTTCACCTGTCTGTCAGGCTGTCATGAAGCTCCTTTTAACCCCTTCAATCCGATGACGTACTTTATATTCTACTCTTGCTATCTCTAGAAAATTATTTTTGCTTTGGATAGACTTTTCGAACTGGATAGGCTAAATGTAACCTTCATTTGCCCCTTAAATTTGAGTTTTTTCATAAGGCGCCTGGCCAACGCAAAAATAGAATGCAGAAATACTTCATCGGATTTGAATGAAACTTTTTCCTGAAGATGGCGTTGCCTCTTCAGTGTCGGTCAAGTATGATAAGACCCTTTACCCCGGTGTGTGCCACTCTACCTCCCTTTTAACCCCTCCCTCCGAAAAGATGCCAGTAGAAGTTTTCCTCATAAGTTCACAAAGTTTTGCAAAGAAATTTCTAGTCACCTTGAAATAGCATGAGATGACCTCCAAAATTTTGGTCGAAGTACATTAAAAATTACGATTCCACGTTAATGTCAACCTTTCTCGTTACTGTATTAACATTTGCATATTACGATGCTTAAAAGTTTACTAGCATAACTAAGTACGAATATGCTTCCAATACTTGCAAATCTGCAATATTATTATTATTATTATTGTGAGCTTGTATGGGGGTATGGGTGTAGTCATTTGGAAACATATCTGCGCAGATTCGCTCCATTTATAGATAAAAAGATTAGCCTACATTGTTAGATATAGATAGACAGATTATAGTCATAGAGACAGAACAAGAGAGAGGGGGGGGGAAGGAAGGGAGAAACCTAGCCCCCAGTGACCCCAATTCTTCGAGTTCTGCACCAAACAAACAGGTATGCTAATCTGGCTGAAATACGACCACCACTACATCATAATTGACGAAATATACGACCCGATAATTTTGCCATTGCTTCCTCAGATAAATAAACCAGCCCATTTGAATGCATTATACGATATCACCTCGGGGGGATGAAAAAAGAGAGAGAAAAGGGCGGGATTGTGTGGAAGGGACATAACATTTCATCACTCGGCCTCCACTCTCGTAAATCATACACCCCCCTCCCACCACCTGCACCCCTGCCTGCCTCCTCCTCTGCGCCCTACCCCCTGTCTCCCAACCTTCCTTCTCTCCTCATTCTCTTCCTTCCTCTTTCTGCTCCCCTTCTCTTCTTCACATCCCAGTGCTCCCTATTCTTCTCCTCTGACCCCGACCCCTGTCAGCCTGCTCCTCTGCACTCCCCTGTCTCTCTTTCCTCCCCATCGTCTCTTTCTTCCTCCTCCCTCCATTCTCCAGGTCCCCTTCTTTTATTCTCCTCCCAGTGCTCCCTCTTCACCTCGTCTGCTTCCCTGCCCCTCTTACCATTTTCTTTCTCCCCTCTTCCCCCTCTCCTCTCACTCTCAACCATCTCCGTCCCCTCTCCTCCTCCTCGTCTTCTTCCATGGTGTTCCCCTCCTCTACCCCCTCTCCCTCTTCCTTGCCTGCCTGCTCTCCTCCTTCACCACCTCCCCAACTCCCTTCGAGGTGCAGTATACGCTATTGCTTGATGATTTCCCTGGCGTTTCTCCACCTGCCTCCTTTCTCAGCCCCTTGTGGATCTCTCTGTCTGTCTGTCCGTTTGTCTGTATGTCTTGCTGTCTTTCTTTAGGACTTTCCTTGATCCGTTTGTCTGACTTTTTTTCTTTCTGTGTGTCCCAGTCTGTCTCTCTTCCTTAACTCCATGGTTGATATCTCTGTCTGTCTCTTACCCAGTGCTAGATCTGTATGTCTGCGTCTCTTTACCTCCACGCTAGATGTGTCTGTCTGTCTCTCTTTACCTCCACGCTAGATGTGTCTGTCTGTCTCTCTTTACCTCCACGCTAGATGTGTCTGTCTGTCTCTCTTTCAAAATCCCCATGGTAGCTGTGTCTGTCTGTCTCTCTTTCTTAACCCAAGGATAGATCTGTCTGTCTGTTTACATGTTTTTCTTTGGGGCTGTGCATAAACTGTCTGCCTTTTCTTAGGTCTCGTTTGCCTGCCTATTCTGTCACTGCCTGTCTCATTTATTTTTCTGTCACTCTCTGTCTCTTTTTGTCACCCCCTCAGTATGTTCTTCAGTGCCTTGCTCAACAGGGGTGTGTTTAGACCAGTATCTGGCTGTCTCCCCTATATATCTGCCTGTTTCTATATCTCTGTTATTCTCCCTCTCTCTCTCTCTCTATATATATATATATCTGTCTAACTCTGTCTCTGTCTAGCTTTCTATCTAGCTATCTAACTCTAACCCTTGTGTGGGTGTGAAATATAGTGGAAAACAGATATTATGGCGCAGCCAGAGAATGCCACATTTTCTACCTGGTACTCTGACACAATTCACGGAGTGGGGGAGACTGCCATAAAACAAACGATTTCATCTAACTTATATGCTTTGCAAGTGGCAGCAGGGGTGGGTGGTGCTCTTGATCATACATGCCTGCCTACGTATTACACAGATCATAAATTCCTCTGAACTGAACATGCCCATGAATAAATTACATATTGTGTTACCGACTCAATTTTGATTTCAGAATTTCCACGCCAAGGATAACGAATGCGCGGTAATGTAAAAATGAATATGGAAGATGCTTAAAAACGGGTTCTTTCGTTTCCACATGTTCACTCATTTAAAACAGGATAAAATACTCATCTTCAAAAACATTAACAATTAATCTCGCACAAAAATAGTTTCATGGCTGAGAGGGGGGGAAATGTAAAACTGTGGCCAAAATTTCGTCTCATATTTCGTCTCATCTCCTTATCAGTATCTTTTGTTGGTTAATAATCCTAAGCAGAGCGAGACTTAAGATGTTTCTGCGTCCATAGGTTATTCCTCTGGATATATAATACTCCAGGGAAGAAAGTGACAGACAAGCTCTAAGTGTGAAGTAGACCCAGGGAAATACTAAGTGAAATTTTGCCCTAACTTACATTGGCACCAAACAACCGGCAGTCATGCATGGACTATCTGTGAGTATTTGATGTCTGAAGAAGGGATACCACGTTAATGAGCAAAATCAGAAACATGCTATTACACGTTTTACTTTGAACATGGATTTCACAAAAATCTGTCAAAACCTGCGGACTTCCCGACGCCACCTGAGGCTAACCCTTTCACTCCTGATGACGTAGATCTGATTTACTTGCTTCTTCCACTGGCTTTTATTTTACCGTAGGAAATGCTTTTAGAACTAAAAGAGTTAGATTTAGTTTTCATTTTACCTCGTTAGTACAACACTTTTTTTCTAAACTAAATAAAATTGTTCAGAAGTAACATCAATAAAATGAAAAATAATAAGACCACCGGATGCAAGAGATTAATGCCCCGTAGGAAACGAATATCTTCCAGAGTTTAGAGAACACTCGTATATCTCGGAAAATTTGACCCATACGAATCACTTCCGTTATAATTTGCTTGTTTTTAATAATCTTGAGGCCGAACTGAGAAGGCTGCTAGTGAATGACGTGGGATACACCTTCAATCACTCGCCAGTGACGCGTGCGAAAACAAAAACAAAAAAAACAAAAAAAGTGGCTATCATCCACGCCATCAAGTCAGAGAAACAAAAAAAGAGACGCAAAATTAGGTAGAC
>JAGKTI010033033.1:0-11766 GCA_018397915.1 Birgus latro | reverse complement strand
TGATCTGTGGCCATATTAAGTCCTCAGTGTTGGTTGTTGCGGATTCACTAAAGTGATTGTTAATTCATTACCAAATGCCCGCGGCCTTTCCACATTTTCTGCTGAAATGAGTTCTTCACAGGTTACTTGTTATTCTTCGTGGATTACCACAGCTACCGGGCGTTTTAATAAACTTACCTCTGAGAGCTATAAATGAGGATTTAGAATGCATAAATATTCCGCCGACGTCTACCAGCAGCTGGTCATATTTAACGTTCCTAACGCGTTTTTTTTTTTTTCATTTGAATGCTGTCTGTCAAATGGAAGTAAGGTTAGATTGGTTTAGGTTTGGTTTGGTTTGGTTAAATCGTTAAGTTTCCCATTGCTCTGACATGGGATACACTTACCCTACCAGTCGCAGTGATGCTTGGTAAACTACGCGGCCAGTCGGAGAGATCGTCGGTAAACACTGCCGCGGGCGACCTGGCCGCTTCCTTGTATACCCCAAAATAGGTATATTTCTGTTTTCTCCAGCCTTTTCTTGCAGTCACAATTCAGCAGTTAAATATCTGTGTTGCATATGTACCAAAATTACTTACCCTGAGATCGTGAGTTTGCTGTATTATAGGTGGAATCGCTGCGCCCGTTTGGTAAAGAATTAACTACTGATTTTCAGAGTCAGAGGAGAGAAAAGAGGAAAAATCAACAGGATTTTTAATGCCGACTGTACCTAGTGATACATGACAAGGGCAGGTATTCTCGTCGGTTAATTCTAAGCTGACCCAACACTGGCACAAGGAGGCTTATCAGGCTTATCAGTACGTTGTCAGGGTAAGACCTCATCAAAGGGAGGTCTGGGAGGAGGCCACTGCAATGCTAAATAACATTGACGATAGCAGAGTTAATAATTGTTAAGGTTTCTCTCACTCTTATATAATTACTGGACACTGTTACTGTATATAGGGTAGGTTGAGACGGGTGGATGCTGATAATGAATTGCTGCTATGCCCTGTTTAATTTAACTTGGCTTAAAATTGCTCTCTCTCTCTCTCTCTCTCTCTCTCGTTCCATCAATCCATTTGGCTGTCTGCATGTCTTTCTGTATACTTACGTATCCCTTTCTTTTTGTCTGTCTGTTTACATGTCTGTCTATCAAAATCTATGTCAGTCTGTCTGTCTGTCTCTCTTTCCATCTATCCATTAGGTTGTTTATACTCATATACCTACCTACATATTTTTCTGTGTGTCTGTCTGTCTATATGCCCGTCTGTCTGGTTACATATTCATCTATGTACAGTACTTATCTATGTGCCTGTCTTTTTTTTCTTTTTTGTTTTTTAATGCAAGGAAGAAGGAACCAAAGGCCATGGGCCCACATACTGTTCCTTCCAAGAAAAAAAAAAAACAATACAAAAGAGAGCCAAATTCAAGATCCGTTCATTTCGAGATGGCTGGACACACTGCGTTTGAAAGACTGGAGATCATAGGAAGTAGGGAATACAGACAGAGGAAGACAGTTCCAGAGTTGACCAGTTGCATAAATGAAGGACTGGGAGTAACGGTTAACTCTTGCATTAGAGAGTTGGACAGAAAAGAGATGAGAGTTTGCTGCTAGACGGGTACTACGTGCCCGTCGTAGAGGTGGAGGGATGCAAGCAGACAGTTCAGAGGAACAGTGACCGTTGAAGTAGCGACAAAAGAGAGATATGCAACAGCGCGGCGAAGAGACAGAGGTTGAAGGGAATCAGTAAGAGGAGGAGAGTTAATGTGACGAAAAGCCTTTGACTCCACCCTGTTCAGTAGAGCTGAATATGGGGAGCCTCCCCACACATGAGAGTTGTACTCCATACACGGGCGAATAAAATCCGTGTACAAGGTCAACAACCGTGCAGGGGTAAAGAAAGTTCGGATTCGGCTTAGCACACCTAATCACTTGGAAGCAGATTTCACAAGAGATGTAAAATGTTCTTTCCAAGATAAATCCGGAGAGAATGAAACCCCAAACATGTTCAACGATGATGTAGGACTGAGCTGGACATTATTAAACATTAGTAAGTAATCCTGAGGAATATTTTATCGGGTTGATAAGTGTAAGAACTGAGTCTTTAATGCATTAAAAATAACAAGATTATTTTTACCCCAATCAGAGGTACGAGCCAAGTCAGACATTAGGTGTGCCATAGCCTCATCCCTTGTTTGTTGAAGTAATTGCTGAGATGGATTTTGGGGAACCGAATGGAAAGGTGAAGGGTGGAATCATCAGCATTTGAGTGGATCGGGTTAGATGTACAGCTTAGAAGGTCATTGATGAATAAAAGGAAGAGTTGGTGATAGGACATAGCCCTGAGGAGCACCACTGTTGATAGGTTTAGGAGAAGAACGATGGCCATCTACAACAGCGGTTACAGAACGACAAGAAAGGAAGCTAGAGATGAAGGCACAGATAGAAACCGTAGGAGGGCAGTTTGGAAATTAAAGATTTATGCCAGACTCGATCGAAAGCCTTTCAGATGTCAAGTGCGATGGCAAAGCTTTCGCCAAAGTCCCGAAAGGAGGATGACCAGGAGTCAGAAAGGTAGGTGAGAAGATCGCCAGTGGAGCGTCCCTGACGGAACCCATACTGACGATCAGAAAGAAGGTTGTGACAGGAAAGATGCTTTAAGATGTTCCTGTTAGGAATTGACTCGAAAACTTATGAGACACAGGATGTTAAAGCAATTGGACGATAGTTAGAGGATTGGGAATGGTCACCCTTCTCTGGGACTGGCTGAATGAGAGCAAACTTCCAGCAAGAAGGAAAGGTACAAGTTGACAGACAAAGGCGAAAGAGTTTACCTAGGCAGGGTGTAAGCGCAGACGCACAGTTTTTGAGGACAACAGGAGGGACTCCATCAGGCCCATATGCTTTGTTAGTATTGAGGCCAGTGATGGCAGAAAATACATCAGCTGAAGAAATTTTAATGTCAGCCATGAGGAAGTCAGAGGGGAGAAGTGATGGAGGAACAGCACTGGATTCGTCTAAGGTGGAATTGGAGGAGAAAGTCTGAGCAAAGAGATCTGCTTTACAAGTAGAAAAAATAGCTACAGAGCCATCAGAGTGGAAAAGAGAAGGGAAGGATGATGAGGTAAAGTTGTTAGAGAGGTTTTTGGCAAGGTGCCAGAAGGAGCGAGAAGAATTCGAGTTGGAGAGTTGGGAATATTTAGCACGGATGAATTTTTTTTTTTTGCAGAGCGAAGAACAGACTTAGCACGATTCCGGGCAGAAATATAAAGATGTGATTCAGGGGTGGGTTGGATCCGGTACCTTTTATAGGCCCTCCCCTTGTTGCGGACAGCATTAGAACAAGCGTGATTAAACCAAAGCTTTCTTGCATCAGTCAGAGGATATGAGAAAGGAATGTATGCTTCCATGCCCGAGAGAATAACCTCCGTAATGCGCAAGGCACACTCAGATGGCTCCCGGCCATGGAAGCAATAATCATTCCAAGGAAAATAAAAGACGTACTGCCTGAGGGCCTCCCAATCTGCAGCTCCAAAGTTCCACAAACGGCGTTCCTTTGGAGGGTCCACAGGCCGTACCGAAGCGATAGGACAGGTTAATGTAATAAGGTTATGATCGGAGGAGCCCAACAGAGAGAGAAGGTTAACAGTGTAAGCAGAAGGATTAGTTGTTAGGAAGAGGTCAAGTATGTTGGAACTCTCTCCAAGGCGGTCAGGGATACGGGTAGGGTGCTGTACAAGCTGCTCTAGGTCATTAAGGATAGAAAAGATGTAGGCTTGTTCACCAGGTGGATCAGTGAAAGGAGAGGAGAACCAAAGGTGGTGGTGAACATTGAAATCTCCTTGAATGGAGATTTCAGAGAAAAGAGAAATGGATAGAATGTGTTCCATCGTAGGAGTAAGATAGTCAAAGAATTTTTAATAGTCAGTAGAATTAGGAGATAAGTAAACAGCACAGATATATTTAGTCAGAGAATGACAGGAAAGCCGAAGCCAGAGAGCAGAGAATTCAGAAGAATCAAGTTCAGGAACACGAGAGCAAGATTGATCGTTGCGTACATATACACAACAGCCACCTTTGGCTTTGACATGTCCATCTATCTACAGTACTTATCTATATGCCCGTCTGTCTGGGTACATGTCCATCTATCTACAGTACTTATCTACATGCCCGTCTGTCTAGGTACATGTCCATCTATCCACAGTACTTATCTACATGCCTGTCTGTCTGGGTACATGTCCATCTATCTACAGTACTTATCTACATGCCCGTCTGTCTGGGTACATGTCCATCTATCTACAGTACTTATCTACATGCCCGTCTGTCTGGGTACATGTCCATCTATCTACAGTACTTATCTACATGCCTGTCTGTCTGGGTACATGTCCATCTATCTACAGTACTTATCTACATGCCCGTCTGTCTGGGTATATGTCCATCTATCTACAGTACTTATCTGTCAATCTGTCTGTCTTTGTCTTATAATCTCTGTCAGTCTGATTATCTATTCATCCATCCAGCTGTTTCTCGATCTCTCCATATATAAATAGAGCAGGTTTGTAAATCACACACAATACACTTTATTTATAAAAAAAACTTTATTTACATTAAAAAACTCAGGCGGGGACGTGGGCAAACAATCATTTCCTATGTACAGAATATATGAACACAATAATGGGGACTGATATGTGGAATTCGTTATATATCGCATAGTCATTACATAATCAAGGATGTCATATAATCCTGTGGTATTGGACAATCGCGGGCCAAAAAAAAAAAAAAAACTGATACACTTTGACTATAACACTTGGCCACTTGAGAGCTTTGGGTTGCAATGAAGTTGACAATTTTGCCATTGATAATTTTCATATCAACATCAATCGCGTTTTAAAAACAGAAACATCGTGTGAAAATAACTTTGGCAAATTATCAAGTCCTTGGTGAAGAATTCGATACTTCGATTTAGCCGTAAAATAAGGAAAATAATAAGCAATATCTCAAACACTGTGAAAAGGTGGACGGTCTTCGATATTGTACTTGCCTTATTTACTGCTAAATCGAAACATAGTATTGCTAATGATTCATTATTATGCCAAGGTTATTTTCACAAGCAACTTTTCTAATTTAAATGCGACTTGTGCCAATATTACGAAATTTATCGTTGTCGATATTTTCAACTTCCTTGTAACCCTGTAGGCGATACAGACGCGTATGAAAATCGTGTTATGCCCGTTTTCTGTCATATATTCATTCTTAAAAACAAGCCATAGACCGGGACGGCACAAATATAATCGTTTCATATCAACATCATCACATCATCCTTACAACAGACCTGCATCATAGACCTCACAACCGCGTGTATCATAATTATCACTGAACTCATGCCTGTTATTTTATCGTGCATACTCCTACACACAGTACATCTCCTCTGAAGGCTTGTTACCTTGTGGACTTCTCAGGCCGCCAAGCACATATTTCTTAACTTATATATATTTTCTTCATTATGGTACGTTATTATTACCTTATACACTATATGGCACGCTCATGTTCTCTTATATTGTTCATGAAAAAATATATCGATGCTTAAAGAGTATAAATATCATGGTGTTATGTGCAAAGTACAGGATGATCCGTATATAACATTCCACTTTCACTCCTCTAGGTGATTTCTTGTGTTGCAGGGACGGCCTTCAGGGTCATCAGTGTCTACCCTTCATCTCCTACTCTTGGGACGGTATTCTTGTACGGTCAGGAAGCTTATCGACACAAATTTACCGACTTAGTTCTGATTCTGCTCCGTTACTATATTTTTGTGTTTTGTTCAAGCAGTCTATGTCAGTATTGAAAAGACATAAGAAGCAAACCAGGGGATATTAATGAGCAGTTTCGAAAATAAATCTTTAAGAAAGAGGTGTTAGGGAGCCTGCTTACCAGACGAGAATACGAGCCTTAGTAACCCACGCCCAGCCCAGCTGATTGAGCCAACCCCACAACACAGAAGGTGTACACCTATTTTCAAGTGGATTGCTATTTATGGACGATCCTGTACATTACTGAGAAGAAGCGCAAGGCAGCCTCTCAAAGCCACAAGAATACAAGCACTCTTCCCTCATAGGCCATAACCCACGCCCAGCCCAGCCGACTGAGCCAACCCCACAACACAGAAGGTGTACACCTAGTTTCAAGTGGATTGCTATTTATGGACGATCCTGTAAATTACTGAGAAGAAGCACAAGGCAGCCTCTCAAAGCCACAAGAATACAAGCACTCTTCCCTCCTAGGCTAACAGAAGCTTAAGTAAGACAATTCAGGGCCGAGATTCACAGAATTACTTACAATAATTTACACTTTGTGCTTACAACTCGTTTCTGTAGGAAGAAAAAAGGGACTTGAGATGGTTGGTTCCTTTTCTCTTCTTTCCTATAAATTCAAAGAATTTCCAACCAAGGGGAATTAATCATAACTGAGATTTGGCATTACAGGAAGGACAAAGGACATGGGGAGGTTCAGTTGGTATCTTTCTCTGTCCTTCCTCCAGAAACAAGTGTTCGTTATGACAGGGAACTGACTGTACGTTTGTTCGTGAATTCGAGGACTTACAGCAGATAGAATGAACTGCTAACGACGTCAGCATCCGCGTATCTGAAGTGCCATTAGTCATCAGCATCCGCTTGTATGCAGTGCTGGCAGCCATCACTATGCACGTATGCGAAGTGCTGGCAGTCAGTATCCGCGAATATTAAGTGCTGGCAGCCATCAGTATCCGCGTACTCGTATATGAAGTGCCAGCAGTCACCAATATTCACGTATATGAAGTGCTAGCAGTCGTCAATAACTGCTTATATGGAGTGCTAGCAGTCATCAGTATCCGTGTAAACGAAGATTGCAGTGGAATGTCCAAGGAAGAGGTTGAGTGTGTTGTCCTCCTCAGTGAAGGCTGAGGCAAGGTGGTCGAGTTCCTCCTTGAAAGGTTCATCCCCTAGCAGGCTTTTTAGTTCCACAGCCGTCGTTAGAACGCTGTCACAATCTGACACCGACCCACACACAGAAGAGTCACTGGAGGCCATTGAGAAGACCGGAGAACTGTCACCGACAGGAACTGAGGTGGGTATTGTGGAGGTGGCGCCAGAGAGGGGATTGGGGGGCGGCGACCCGTCGCTCAGGAAGGCAGAGTCGCAGCACAAGGAATCACTAAAATGTCGAATACTTCTTGGGAACTCCAACAACTCGTCAGTCCTCACCAGGGGGATGTCAAGGTCCTGTAGGATGTTTGTAGTGTGAAGCACGTCGGTTGGAGTGCTTGAGGGAGGGATGTGCAGGGTGTGGTTTGTATCTGACGTGGCGTGAAGGGTGTGGCGCCCATCAGAGGCTCTTGTGTACTGTGACCTGGGATGGAAGGTGGGCCACAGGGGGTGAGGACCAAGAGGGGCTGGTGGGGCTGCGGAGCTGTGCTTAAGGGCAGAGAATTTGGCTTCGGGCGGGGTAGCTTGGCCTCGCGGGGCGCCAGGTAGCTGCTCTCTATCCGTGGCCGCTTCACCGCCATAGACAACATCAGTGGCTCTTTGTCTGCATGTCTGCCAAGTCTGTGTGGTGGAGTCTGTAGAGCCACGTTTTTGAAGTGATGTACGCTTTATTACTCGTGGCTTTGCTTGCCGTCTTGCACGCTTTCGTCTTGCTTTTGGACTTGCTGGGTCGTTTGGTTGTCATCACCAGCTTCCCACCTACTGTGTTTTTATTTTTCATATAATTGGCTTTAGTGACGGTGGTAGAGGGACATTTTGTCTGCTTAACGACCTTGATATTTACACTACACTTATTGCTTTTATTTGCACTACTGACTTGCTCTTTGTTAGTTCTTATGACATGTCTACCACAGTGTTCTGGTCTGGCTATGTGTGCATTCTCCAGGCACCAAAGTTCCCTCCTTCCTCTATATCCATGGCTCCAAAGCTGCAGTCATCGCTCAGCACTCCGGCGAGGGCATTTATATAATTAACAGCCAGCCTCAGCACCGTGATCTTCGTCAGCTTCTCCGCGTCAGCCCCAGGGAGGTCCGGAATGGCTCTCTGCAGCATGATGAAAGCATCGTTAATCTCCTTCATTCTGTTTCTCTCTCGGGCGTTGGCTGTCTTGCGCCGGTATTTGCTCAATGGAGGGGGCTTCTGCTTCTCCTTGGGCTCTCTACAACGCACTTTGGCTCTGTTTTTTTCCCGACCCTATTCTCTTTATGATCGATTTAGTCCTCAAGGCGTACCTGCCCCCGTTCTTAGCGTCCATATTCATCTCGACGTGAATTTTTCCGGTTCAGAACGACACGATATGGTGTCACACTGTAATCAGATAAGCTATGGTCAACACTGTTGCCTTCCCAGCGGCTACACACGAAAACACAGAGTGAGAGGGAGGAGGGAACAGGGTGGACTCTCGACGAAGTGGCAGTGTTTGCTTACGCTTGTTTGTCTAAGTTACCAGCTCGGCCATGCCTCTCAGTTCTCACCTCTTCCTTCTCTTCCTTCTTCACCTCCTCTTCCACCTTCAGGAACAAACTTTTAGCCCTGAGCACTGACAAATCACCACCAAGATGTGTGTTCCTCACCTGTTTATTTTTATTTATTTTTTTTTTTGGTGGGGTGTAAGGTTACAAGGTCGTTCTCAGGTAATCGCACTTAAGAACACTATTTTTCTTTTTTCACACTTTTCACTGTACTTTTTAACACTTAAATTTTTCCACACTTTTTCCATGGGTGACACTTATGCTTAACAAGTCCTTAAGTCACGCTGATGTATGTGACAAGCGTGATTTACATAGAGGCTCCAGGAGTGTCCATTTTGAGATGATTTATGAAAGCACATTGAATTTTAGTTGGTGCTTAACCCTCGCCTCACACAAAGTTGTTTTACACACACACAGCCAAGAAATATACCGTGAAATTATCTTAACAGTCTGGGGCCTCGAGGTGTGTGTATATTTGCGCTGGTTTTGTGCCGTGTTAGGATTTATAAATTTGTATTTAATGTGGATTTGTAGATATAACTATAGACAGTGGATTCGTTTTTGTGGCTGGAGGTGTGTGTATTTGTCAGGTGTCTAGTTAAAAGGATTTATGAACTTTTGTTAAAAGTAGAGTTGTGGCAGAAGTGGATTATTTTCTCTCTTTATTTTATTTTTGACCTGTTTTGGAAATTAATGGCTAGAGGTTGTGTGCATGTTGCTACTCTTTCTGAATAGATATATGGGTTAATGTAAAAAAAAAAAAAATGAGCTTTCGGATTGCTGTTCTTGTGGTTCTAAATGTATAAAGAATTAATGTGTGATAGCATGGTTTTTATATTGATTCTTGTATTGCTAATGGAAGTAGATTTAAATCAAAGGATTTGTATAGGAATGGGTTTGTTAAAGTGTATGCCTGGGTTTATGCGGTGGCTATTTTATGACGGAATTTGTGTGTGAGGTTCTAAAGAAAGTGATGTTCTTGTGCTGGAAGTGGTTTTATTTCACAGTGGAGTCGAGGATTTCTGTTGAGAGTGAATTTATCTCTGATTAAGAGAGAGAGAGAGGGGGGGGGGGGGTTGTGCGAGTGTGTGCTTTTGAGGTAGCTGTGTGTCGTGATGTGATTGGGTTATTGTAGGTTAAAGGTGTTGGAGATTATTTTATTTCACAGTAGGATGGAGGATGGAGAGTGAGAGACTGACGAGTAGAGTGTATGTGAGTGAGGCGGAGGGGGGCGGAGGGGGGGAGGCCAAGGATGAGATGGAGGGTTGGAGTGGAGAGGTATATGAAAGAGGGGGGGGGGTGAGCTGGAAGTAGAGCAATGAAATGGAGGGGGACAGGGTGACATGGAGGCGATTTGTTTGTGGCCACCCCTTACGGTATTAAGGCGTCTGGCAACAGATGGATAGATAGACAGGGATGTTGGATTTTTGTGGTAGATGGATTTATGTCTGTGTTTAAGAGTAAATGTGTGGCCCTACTAGGTGACCCAGTGTTGTGCTGTTAGGTAAGGTTAGGCTAGATTTGGTTAGGAGCGTTAGAACTTGAGAGTAGGTGATTTATGTTTGGGGTGAAGAGGGAGAGAGAGAGAGATAGTGTGTATGTGAGTTCTTATGTAGGGGCAATTACACGAATACCCGTGTTATGGGGCTGGCCAGCCTGTAACAAGACCCCCCTACACTTGAAATGCCCCTCCTGAAATATCTTGTAATGACGCGCTTTAGGCATGCATTTATTCCCTCTCTTTAACCCCTGGAAATGGAGCGATTACAAGCCTCCCCGTAACATGCCCTTTCGCTTAGTCTTTAATGAATGGGTGTGCTTATGGACTTGTAAAAGTACATTACAGTGGGATAGTCTAAGCACAGTACATCTATGAATGGCACTCATATCTGCTTTGTAGTACATTACGTAAACTCTGGTACAGTACACAAGTATATCTTAAAGTACTTAATGAATGAGTATTCTTAAAGCCACTTGAAGTTACAGTACACCAGTATAACCACAGCACAGTGCTTGAAATTACCCAAAGAAGTACAGTCTAGCACAGTACATAAACATAAAGAAATTAGTCTTAAAAGGTAGTTACATAAAGCTTGTTACCATAACAGGACGAAGCCATATATCTACGTGTCCCACCACACTGTCATTTAGCTGAGCTTCTTTCGCTTCCTATCCCCGTGAAATCCGATTATGACAAAGCCCCGCTGATCACAATCTTCACGCTCCTTCCTCATCAACCCTGCTGCTCCTTCCCCGGGGTGTTCTTTTTCGCAGGATGTACGAGGTTGGTGATAACAGGGGTGGGCGGGGTAGGATGAGGGATTTATCAAGGCTTATCAGTGGCTGGGTAGCGACTCAGTTGGGATAAAGGAGCCACCCCAGTAGGCCACGACAAAGCCTGTGGTGGGTCTGGGCTGAGGTCGGTATGAGAGAGAGAGAGAGAGAGGAAGTGGAGATGGAGAGTTTTAGCGAGCGTCTAGATCCCGTCTATTTGTGGTTAGATATGGATCACCAGGAATTATGGCATGAAGTAAATGGGATGTTTCATTCCAGTAAGGGGACATGAGTGGTGCTGTGAGTGCTGATGGAGGTGTAGATTTTGTGGTGTCTCCTTATATGACTTGTTCCACGGACGAACTGGGGCGACGAAGGGTATGGAGTGTGGTTGCATGTCCTTTCCTTTGCCTTCTCTACCCTCTTCCTTCCTTTCCTTTCAGTTACACGGATTTACAATTTCTTTAAGGCTTGTATTTTTCACTGTTATTCACTATAGCTTGTTTGTTAAATGTTCAGTTGCTATGTGACTCAAAGTGAAAGGACGAACAGAGAATCTAGTTTAGTGTTATCCGGGATTACTTTTGCTTGAGTCAATTTTTCAAGTCAGCATTCTGTCTACTTTGATAGTAATGTGTCTAGTACCTATATGACTTAAGATAAAAGCACATAAATGCCTGCTAGCCGCATACCATGGGAAGGCACGTAAATGTCATGCAGCTGTCTGAGAAGGCACGTAAATGTCAGCGCCTGTATGAGAAGGCACGTAAATGTATAGCAGCTGTATGAGACGACACCTAAATGTCTAGCAGCAGTATTTAATAAGGCACGTAAATGTTTACCAGTTGTATGAGAAGGCACGTAAATATCTAGAAATATGACTTAGATTACCGGCACGAAGAGAGAGTCCCAGACACAACTCAAGGCCAAGAATGTTTAGAAATACCTGGCCCTGTGAGGCTGGTCTGGGGGTGAAGGAGGGGTGGAGATGAAGCATTAGTCGTGTGGGGACAAGGCT